>OZ014524.1:21421199-21700574 GCA_963966055.1 Lathyrus aphaca
TGGTGCGGAAAGGCTGAAAGAGTAAGTTTTGGCATGTGTATGGCTGATGTGGATAATATGTGAGGTTGTAGTTGGCTTGTAATTTTTTTGGTAAACATTGTAATGGGCTTAATAAAAATAACTTCTTTTTTTTCTATATGCTTTTTTTTGTAGAATTTTGTGGTAAAGAAAGAAAATAATGGGCTCACAAAAAATGAGTTATCAATAATTGGTGTAATATGAATTTATGAGAATTAAAAAAAATGGATAAAAATAATTAAAAAAAAATAGAAAATGATGGAAATTGAAATATTAAAAAAATAAAAGTGGAATACTAAAAAGATAGAAATGGTTATTGAAAATGGAATGGTTTGATGGGCAACGGATAATGGATGCGGTGATATTTTTTTAGCCCAAAACCTGATCTTCACAAGCCTTTCACACAATAAACACATTCATCATGAAACCACTGAACAATCCACAACTCACATACCACAACCATCATTTGAACTCTGCCTCGATTATTTGAAACCATGTTGTGGAAAATAAATCCACAAACGAATCACTGATGATCATTGAATATTCGAACCAAATTTCACACAAAACACTGCCTGATAACTGATGATTTTCACACATAACGCAGTCCTGAACTTTGAATACACACTGTCTGAAAAATGAACCACTGGCACAAGTCACTTGCAATTGAACGATCTATTGATAGTTCGACCAAGAGTAGGTCAAACGTCCATCTGAAGCGCATCATGACTGAACAAAACACCTCTGAATTGAAATCACTGCCCTGTCTTTTAAATCCTGCAACACAAAAGAAGAAGAAGCAACTGCAACATATATTTTTTTTGGTATTTTGGTTAGCGATTAGTAAATATAAACAGATAACGACAATTAAACAAGGTGATCTCCTGCAAAGCAAAGACCTGCACCTGAAAAAGGATAAACGAACAGTGCGTGATCTTGTTTGTATGCAAATGCAGACGAAAATGCGAGAAATCTTAGGGTCAAAAATTAGGGTCTAACAGATGCCCCTATTTAAGTTTCTTCAATCCAGAGATAATGAAGATTAAAATCTTCGTTTCGACAAGATGGAAGATACTTAAATATCAAAAAACCCAATTTTTGATCCTAAGATGCTAAAAAATGGAATGAAATGAAATGAAGATGATATGAAGCAAATGAAACTGTTTATGAAAGCATATGAAAATAATATGAAAATTATGAGATGGAGAGAAAATGTGTAACAACATATGAAATGATATGAGAGAAATTATGAGATGATATGAAATGTATCTGGAACCAAATGAAATGCAGAGAAGTCTGTGAGGGACAAGACAACACATGAAATAGAATAGACGCTGGGGATAAGGAGCATAAGACTCCGATGAGGAAAACAACATGTTAGAGACCAACACATGGCTCAGCCGAGGTGGAAATGTCCAAGAATGAAAATTGGATAGAAAACAACACAACATCCAGGAATGACACTGAATGAAGTAAGAAAAATCCCGAAACAACATATCAGAAGCACCCATGGATGACATTACTGACTTTAAATGGGATATCCGAAAATGGCAATCAGACAAAAGGTAACCACAACATCTGAGAATGGCAATCAAATAAACTGTGAATTTCAACATTCAGGAACATCACTGAATGAAATGGGAGAATTTCGGAAAACACATCAACTCAATGATGATTCCAACATGAAAATCCGAGAATGGCAATCGGAAGGCAAGTGATCACAACATCTGAGAATGGCAATCAGATGAAATGCATCACAACATTCAGGAACAGAACTGAATGAAATGGTAAAATTCAGGAAAACACATCAACTCAATGATGACTCTAACATGAAAATCCGAGAATGGCAATCGGAAGGACAGTGACCACAACATCTGAGAACAGCAATCAGATAAAATATGTGAATCACAACATTCAGGAAGAGAACTGAATGAGATGGAAAAAGTCCGGGACAGTACATCACATCAATGATGACTTCACTATGGACATCCGGGAATAGCAATCGGATAGGAAGTGATCACAACATCTGAGAATGGCAATCAGATAAAAATGTGAATCACAACATTCAGGAAAAGAACTGAATGAGATGGAAAAAAGTCCGGGACAGTACATCAAATCAATGATGACTTCATCGGAAGGAAAGGGTGTGATATTTGAGAAGACACAACAAGTAGGTGAAGAAATAGTTCTGGAGAGACAGACAAATGCCAAGTAAATTAGACCTTGAACAAAAAGTAAGAAGTTGACAACAAGACTTTGAGAAATGCATATGAGGACTAAAACACTCAGTATGCAGACATTTACGAAAATGGGGACTAAACCACCCAAGGATACGCATAATGAGGACTAAAACACTCAACTATGAAACCGTAAACAAAACTGGGGAATAACACACCCGAGAAAACGCATAATGAGGCATAACACACTCAAATATGCAAACTTTTTCGACAATGGGGAATAACACACCCAAAGAGATAATGTGAGAAAAATGATGACAACCAGTTTAGACTCTTAGAGGAGTGCAAGAGATGACAACCAGTTTAAACTCTTAGAGGAGTGAAAATGATGCTGACAACCAGTTTAGACTCTTAGAGGAGTAAAAAGATGAAAGACTGATTCCTCAACACAGAAGTCATTGCCATTCTGCTCGAATATCAGAGATGCTACTGCTGCACAAATCTCTGTCATACCAGTAAACTGTTCCAAGTTGCAAATCTTTTGAGAGAAGTCATGCAAAGCTACTTGGGGATTCTTGAAGAAAAATTGCCCCAAGTTCAATGACTGATAAAGGTAAACTGATAATTGATTCAGTTCTTGATTACTGCTGGAGAAAATAATCAAATCTTTGAAATAACTGTTGAGTTGAATAAACTGATCATGGCTTCAGTTCTTGAAATGACTGCTAAGAAAATAATCACGTCTTTGAGATAACTGTTGAGAAGAAACAAACTGATCATGGCTTCAATCCTTGAAATGAATGTTGAGAGAATAAACTGACCATGGCCTTAGCCCTTGAGAAAATAACCCAACATATAACTTGCAGAGAATCTTCTGACTAACCAAATCTGAGAATAACTTGCACTGAGTAACAACTCATGAATCATAGGAACTGAGAAAAACTTGCCCCTGATAAGATCACCGACCAAGTTTCTCAACTGTTTGAAAATTCTTTGATGAGGAAAGTATATTTGCAAATAAAAATGTCTGTACCAACCTGGTAATTTTAATGCAAAATTCAATGCAAAGTTTGAAATCAAGAATCATTATTGAATGGAAATTTATTGATGTAAAGTAAATGAAAACTTGTCACAACACGGCGGTTGAGACAACATTAAAGATAAAGCAACAACAAGAAAACAAATGATTGGTAAAGAACTTGGGAGTCAGTTTACGCAACCTTGTTGTAGTATGCTTTTCAAAAGAAACCTGGCTTCAATTAGGACTTTTGAAGGTTGTAACTTGGTCTGGTTCACGGTTTATGAAACAAAGGATATAGGCTCAAAGTTTATTTGTACCCAACCCAACTTCGTGATGAACTCCAGTCCTACATTCAATTAATTCAGCCTATGCATTCAAGTTCCCAGAAATTTAGGATTGCACAGATGAAGATGGTTCATAAGCCAAAGGATTTTGAGATAACAGTCACCTCTTCCTTTTGTCATTTCCAGTGAGGACTTTAGTCAACTCAACTTGCTTTTACTGAGGAATTTGATGACCTCTTGATAAATCTTTCTTTTTATTATCCCTAACTTTTGCCTGAACTGCGTCATTTGATCTTACAGCCAGCGGGATGCCCCAGTTTTTTGCCTAAGTCTCCTTCATAGGTTTTGACTTAGCGGGCTTTGATTTTTTTTTTAATAAATTTTTTTTATCATTTTTTTTTGAAAGATAATGACTGCATGGCTTAATGATTACGGCGAACCATCATTGGCTTTTGAATTGAGAAACATCTTCAACACTTCTTTAATGTGTGTGAAGGAAAACTTGAGATTGCAACCTTTATTTGAAAGGTGTCTTGAATGATTCTCTTGTACTTGAATGCACATTTGAATTAATTGAAAACTACCCATCCCCAGGTTAAAATTGAGGGTTTTTTTTCGAATAGAAAGAAACTCCAACTTCAAGGCTCAAAGGGGTTGACAAAGGATTAACTTCCTTATTCCTCCAGTGTTTAGGATTTGAAACAATGCCTGTATATCATCAACCAAGTCTCAATTGAAAGCATACCAACAACAATTATGGGTATCTCGTTTTCATCATCCTCCCCCCAATCATTGTAAAAACTTTGAGAAAAGATAAGTGAATTTGAAATGTAAAGCATAAAGATGCAAATAGCAAATGAAATTGAATCAAAACAAAGCAATGCTCATTTCCTTAAAACCAACATGAAAGTACAAACAAGCTTAAAAGCAAACAACTTAATATGATTGAAGAAAATTGCAAACATAAAGAAACAATGGCCTAGTAATCCATCAACAACAAGGATGATCTGTCCCGTCTGATATTCTGGCCTTGAAGAAAATTTGACAATTGAAGTCTTCCTGAAGATTCACTTCCCATGATTCGACAAAGGATTGTTGATAACATTGGGATTAATGTCATTAAAGTAAAGGATGTTGTTCCTGATAAGTTCTTGTACTTTAGCTTTCAGTGCAAAGCAATGCTCTAAGTCATGACCAGTTCCACCTTGATGAAACTCACAGCGGAGATCCGATCTATAACCAACTGGAAGAGGATTTGGAACAGGAGGCGGAGGCCTAGTAGTAATTAAACCTTTCGCAATCAAAGAAGGAAACAATTCAGTATAAGACACCGGAATAGGATCAAAGTTTGGCCTATTGCGATACTGATTTTGTCCAGCAGCAGGAAGAGGAACCTGAGCTTGAGCTCGAATCTGAACTTGAGCTTGAGCTGGTCGAGCTTGACCTTGAGCTTGAGTTTGAGCAGGTTGAGTTTTGACAACAGGAGCAACTGCAGCTACGTATGGTTGAACATATCGTTGTTGCGGGTGATAAGGCCTCCTCTCAGTTGAAACAGCATAAGCATCACCATCTCTTCTCTTGTGAGGATTCCCAAAAGATTTTCTTGCAGCATTAGGAGCTTCAGAATTGGTAATCTTACCCTTCTTGATACCTTCCTCTAGTCTTTCTCCAATAGTGACTAGATCAGAAAAACCAGATGAAACACTTCCTACCATTTTCTCCCAAAAGAACGGTTGAAGAGTGTCCATGAACAAACCAGTTAATTCCTTTTCAGGCAAAGGTGGCTCAACTTGAGCAGCTAGCTCTCTCCAACGCTGAGCATACTCTTTGAATGATTCTTTCTCTTTCTGTGACATATTTTGAAGTTGACGACGATCAGGCGCCATGTCCAGATTGTACTTATACTGTCTTACAAAAGCATCTGATAAATCTTTCCAGCTTCGAATGTGACTCTTCTCAAGTCCAACATACCATTTCATGGAAGCACCACTCAAACTATCTTGAAAACAGTGAATAAGCAAATTGTCATCTTTAGCATATGCAGCCATCTTGCGACAATACATCAGCAGATGAATCTTTGGACAAGTATGACCATTGTACTTCTCAAATACAGGAACCTTGAACTTATCAGGAAGAACCAAGTCGGAAACCAAACACATGTCAATTGCAGCAGAACCAAAGACATCTTTTCCTTCTAGACCTCTTACCCTCTTCTCAAGAGTCAAGCATTGCTCTCTAACTTCATCCATATATCCAGGTTCACCTTGACTTTCAGCTTGTTGACCAGCAGCTTGGTACAAGAAAGGAGAATTCTGATAAGTAGTCTGAGCAGTAGCGTGCACAATAGGTTGAGGTTCAGCAAAAGTCGGAACTGAAAAGCCTGGCATAACAGATGGACCACCCATTTGAGCAGTTGCAGAAACTGGCACATAATCCGGAGGTAACCCATATTCTGGCCAAGTAGAAGCTGGTTGTTGGACAACAGGAGAATCAACAACAGCAGTCAAAACTTCAGAGATAACAGTCCTTTGAGGTGGTTCACCTCGAGCAATCAGAACTTGCATCATTTCAGTGAGCTTGGTCATACCGGCCTTCAACTCATCAATTTCCATTCGAACTTCCATATTATGCTGTTCCTGGCGTTCCATTCTCAATCTAATAGCTCTTCGTCTAATAACAGCTCGAGTACCGTATCTGTGGTGAGGAGTCAGCTTGACGGATCAACAGACAACTGAGGAAAGAAACAACCGGGATGAGTTCCCACACAACTCGGATGAATGCAAGAAAATGCGAGGATGCAATGATATGCAATGTTCACTTCCACTTTCAGAAAAACGAATCGATTATTGCAAACATGGTCAACATCGAGAATACTGTCATGAAAAATCTTGACAAAAAGGAATATTTACTTTTTTCCAATATTTGCAATAATCGGAATTATCTTCCTTGAAAAATAGGTCGTGATAATGATCATGATGAATATGTAGATGCAACAAACACAAACAAGATCACGCAAAACACACAGGTTCAAAGGTTCGAATCACGAGCATGAAGTCATGGTAACAGAACACCAACCCAAACAGGTATGTACTAAGGTTTGTCTTCATTGTACCTGCAAAAAACCAGAAGGGTGCTAACAGAGGTTCCCGGAGTTAACAGCCATCTTTAGAATATCATCGGTACGTTGGATTACTCCCCAACCGATAACATTCTTAAAATAGACCTCGTCCGAGTGTAGTATCGCGTGACAACCACCTTAAGTTTACACTCAGATAGTTTCCGCACTACGTTCCTAAATTGGCTTAGATTGGTTAAGGGTTATACGGTCCTCAGTATGATCAGCTCAAGGTCGGAAAATAATGCCACGTACGATTACTCGTCATGACATTGATTGTCCAAGAGAGCCTAACTGAGTGGAGATTATCAAATTGATATTGCTTTGGACTACTCCATCGCATATCGCTTCGAATATCGCCGTCCTATCATAAGTGTCACTCAGATCCGGGTTAGGATCTATCTCACAGAGGATCACCAAACCGAAACAGAAAAACCAAGTAACAAGCAAATCAAACTAAAGAAATAAACAAATCAAAGTAGGCCGAATCCACTTAGAGATTGACTCCCCAGCAGAGTCGCCACTTTTCTGTAGCGGTAAAATCATGAGTGTAAGCTATTGATTAGCTTAACTCGATATACACAGAGTCGCCACCGCGCTTTTATTTATTTCCAAAAGGAAAAAGGAAAATGAACGAACAAAACCCTAATGAATCTTAAAAGCTAAAAAGCTAAAAGAATCAAACAGAGAATGGGTACGGGGATTGGTTACAAATCGGGAAGGTTTTAAGCACCCGACTTGTCCGTAGTACTCTACGGGAACCCTTTGAAATGTTTACTGCATTTTTGGTTTGAAATGGTTTGCTTGAAAAAAGATTGAGGAGATGAGAAGAAGAATGTTTTTTAAGATTTTGGTGTTTGAAGAGACGAACGTCTCATGCCTACGTACCCACAAAGTGCAATGCGAGATCAAAACCCCATAGTTCGTGGTACAAATTGTGAAAAAGCAAATGAGTTGAATTGATTTTAAAATGTAAAGATAAGTCGTCATCCCTTAGCGAATAATTCCGCTAGAAAGGATGAATCATATCTAAACATAAAAAGGTTAAAAGAAAACGTGCACGAGGGCACAAAAACAATTGAATGAGTTATGAATGTTTTAAAGTTTTTTTGAGAAAGAAGTCCCGATATGCTTATGTGGTTTAGCATTTATTTAAGGAAATGAAATGAAAAGGTAAAAGCAATGACCGAAGTCAAGGTTTGATTGAGAAAAATGTTTGAAGTTAGAAAACAAAGAAGATTTTGAAAAAGAGGAAGGAGATTTGAAAATTAAAGAAGATGGGAAGAGATGAAGGGACTATCCTAAAACTTGAAAAAAAAATCTAAAGGAAGAAATAATCAAACCAAATGGCAAGCATCTTCGAAACAATTGGATTTCCATCTTCATGAACAAGTGAACTTAACCGGAGCCACAATCTTCAATCCATAACAAATGAGCAAAGGGATGATCCTAGAATCTAGGTCCGAAACTCCAAGGCAATGGATAGTAACCATAGTCCGAAATTAAAAGTCACCCATTTTTTAGATGTTTAATCCATTATTAATATTTTTGTGTCCAAATGGACAAATGAAAAATAACAAGCAACAATAATATATACAATAAGCAAATGATATATGATATAATATGATAAAGCATAATAAAGAGATAAAGGAGCAAGGAATTAAAATAAAAGAGGATAAGGTGCGAGAGATTAAAATTAAATGTTAGTATATTCACAATATTAATATTTACAATATAAAGTGGTATGATGAACTTAATCAAGCACAACCACGAAAAATAAAAATAAAATCGAGGCAACCGGATCCAAGTGGATCGCATTCCGAATCGGGACAATGTAGGTCTATGTTAAGCAATCGCCGAGTAATTTACGGAGTAATTACCCTACAAATGAGGCCGGCCACCACTAATTAAAGTGGAAAATATCCGTGTTAATACATGTTAGAGAAACGATATTATGAATCGTTCTCCGAAAACATGCCACACTAAAAGAAAGAGAACGGTCTAATCTTAATCGAGATTATCGTTGAATTTCTCGAAAGACAATCTATCACGATCTCAAAGTATGGAGAATGATCCCAATGATCATTCATCCATAGATTTGAAATAATGAAGATTAAATCGATCGGAAATCAACAATCCCGAATCGGAAGATTGTCATCGACCAAAAAGAAAAAAAGATGAATAAGAAATGGATCTAAAAGAATCAAATCCATAAAAAGAATACAAACATATTTTTAAGTTCTTTTCTTAAATTTCTTTTCTAAATTATTTCTAAAATTCTTTTTCTAAACCTTTTTTCTAAAATATGCTATAAAAACTTTTATCAAAAATTTTATACTATAATATTTAAAAGACATAAAGGAGAATTAAAGGATGGAAAAGAAAAAAAAAGAAATGAAAGAGGGAGGGGGGAAAAGAAGTCAGCGGGTTTGAGTAGTAATAGATCTAGGCCCAAATTAGCTTACAAAATCAAAACAAATTTATAAAAAAATGAAAACAAAATAAACACAGAAGAACAACTTCTTCTTCTTTGTGATACAAACGGCCGAAACAGGGGAGTTCACGGCAGCGGAAATAGGGCATAGCCTCACCTTCCCGAAACCAACAAATCTCTCTTCTCTTCCAATTTCTGATTTCAAAACAACATCCAATTCGAAACCTCTCTCACTCACGAACCAATTTCGTCTCCTTCTTCTTAATCGGAACAACAATCACTTGTTATTGACGAATTGAAGATATTGATGATGCGAGAGCTTAATTTTTCGTAGGTTCAATGGATGAAGAATTAGATCGAAGCTTTGGATTGATAAAAATTGAAGATGTAAGTTGAAGAGGTTTTTATGATTTTTCTGGAATTTCAATTTGGATTGAAGCTTTCTTTTGGTTTGTGCAGAGTAATGGTGTGCTCTCAAAGCTTGATTGGAAATGAGAAGTGAGTCGGTTTAAATAGCGGAAGAATGAAGGTTGGGTGATGTCGTTTGGTTCTTGCCTTGCTGCGTTTTAAGGGCTCACGGGTTTTTTGCTTGTGCTGAGTTTTTGATTTTTCTTGCGTTTTATTCCTGGCTTTGTTGCGTTTTAATGTTTGTGTGGAGAGTGTTTTGAATTGATGCAGGAAGTGTGCGGGATGTATACGGCTTGTGTTTTTGGGCTGGCCGTGCGGATGAGCGTGTGAAGCTTGGCCTGCGGGAAGTTGTATTGGGTTGTGGCGTGAAATTCGTTTACAGCTTGATGTTTTGCTGCTTGGCCTGTTGCTTATGAGGATGTTTCGGCGAATTGGCTTGAAGTTTGGCTGCGGCTGGGAAATTCACGTGACAGCTTGCATTGTTATAGCTGGAAGTAAAATGGCTTGAAGTTTACGTGATAGACCCGCTGATGTGAGGGGCTGGCTTGTACTTGCGCGTATTGATGAACTTCATACGGCTGTGTGAAGCTTGGGCAAGTGACTCATGGTAGCTGGGCCAAAATTGGCTTTGTTGTACTTGGGCTATAGGTGATGTGAATGATGTGGTGCGGAAAGGCTGAAAGAGTAAGTTTTGGCATGTGTATGGATGATGTGGATAATATGTGAGGTTGTAGTTGGCTTGTAATTTTTTTGGTAAACATTGTAATGGGCTTAATAAAAATAACTTCTTTTTTTTCTATATGCTTTTTTTTGTAGAATTTTGTGGTAAAGAAAGAAAATAATGGGCTCACAAAAAATGAGTTATCAATAATTGGTGTAATATGAATTTATGAGAATTAAAAAAAATGGATAAAAATAATTTAAAAAAAATAGAAAATGATGGAAATTGAAATATTAAAAAAATAAAAGTGGAATACTAAAAAGATAGAAATGGTTATTGAAAATGGAATGGTTTGATGGGCAACGGATAATGGATGCGGTGATATTTTTTTAGCCCAAAACCTGATCTTCACAAGCCTTTCACACAATAAACACATTCATCATGAAACCACTGAACAATCCACAACTCACATACCACAACCATCATTTGAACTCTGCCTCGATTATTTGAAACCATGTTGTGGAAAATAAATCCACAAACGAATCACTGATGATCATTGAATATTCGAACCAAATTTCACACAAAACACTGCCTGATAACTGATGATTTTCACACATAACGCAGTCCTGAACTTTGAATACACACTGTCTGAAAAATGAACCACTGGCACAAGTCACTTGCAATTGAACGATCTATTGATAGTTCGACCAAGAGTAGGTCAAACGTCCATCTGAAGCGCATCATGACTGAACAAAACACCTCTGAATTGAAATCACTGCCCTGTCTTTTAAATCCTGCAACACAAAAGAAGAAGAAGCAACTGCAACATATATTTTTTTTGGTATTTTGGTTAGCGATTAGTAAATATAAACAGATAACGACAATTAAACAAGGTGATCTTCTGCAAAGCAAAGACCTGCACCTGAAAAAGGATAAACGAACAGTGCGTGATCTTGTTTGTATGCAAATGCAGACGAAAATGCGAGAAATCTTAGGGTCAAAAATTAGGGTCTAACACTAACTGCTGGTGAAAAACGTATCCTTGATATCCACAAATTAGAAGAGCTCAGACAATCTGCCTACAAAAATGCCATCATATACAAAGAAAGAACAAAATCTTGGCATGACAAAAGAATCATAAGGAAAGACTTCAAAATAAGCGATCTTGTTCTCCTGTTCGATTCTAGGTTACGACTTTTTCCAGGGAAGCTTCGTTCAAGATGGACGCCCTTTCGAAGTATCTAAGATTCTAAGATCTGGTGCCATCGAAATTAAGAACCAAACATGTAAATCGTTCATCGTCAATGGACAGAGGTTGAAGCCCTACGAGGGAGGTGACATCCCAACAACATACACCTTCCATACTCTGAGTGATCCACAATATCCTTCCAATGATGTATAAAATCCGGTCGTCGAGCTAATGACGTTAAACAAGCGCTGCATGGGAGGCAACCCATGGTTTTCTTATTTACGTACTTTTTATTTATTTTTCCTTTATTTTAATTTATTTACTTTATTATTATGTCAGGACTAACGATTGAATATTTTGTGTGATTTCAGGACTTGTTTGCTAACCTTGTGCAGAATGCAGAACCCCGATGACATGCACGTGGCCTTTAGAGACGACGCACAGAGAGAGCGTTACTATGTCCACATGAGACACCCTATGGCACCTACGAGGTACCCTGACCAAGATTGCATGGATGCCTTGGGGATAGAGCCAAGCGTCAGATTCTTATGCCACCAACTCCAGTGGGACCAGTTTGACGATATGAACAACACTTACAGGAACTTGACTCTAGAGTTCCTCAGCTCGTTTCATTATGATCTTTGGGCTGGACCTGATGGATATGCTGTTTTCAGGTTGTTCGGGATTGACTACTCCTTCTCTCACAAAGAGTTTGGTGATTTACTAAGTTTTCAGACTACTCCTGATGTTATTCCAGAGACACCGATGGGGTATTTTATGAGCAGAGAAGTGGAAAAGTTTTGGTCTAACATCTCAGGTGGAGGGAGCCAAGAACCTTCCACTCAGTTTTCTCAGGTAATCCACAACCATGCGTTAAGGTACTTCCAGATGATCCTAGCACACTCTTTCCTCGATTTGCCAGATACAGAGACTCTGCTAAGTGAAGAGGAGATTTTCCTACTGTTTTATGCGACTCAGTCACGCCCAGTTGCTTGTGGCAACTTTCTGTTGAAGGGCCTTGCCAGTGTCGCCAGATCATCTGTAGGCATTATACATGTCGGTGGGATTGTTACACAGATTGCTACTGCATTGGGTTTGTCTCGCAAATTATTGCACCTCAGGACCTTCTGCTGCTACACCACCCTGGATGTTGACTTTTGTCTTGACAGAGGACTGATGAGGAGGGCCTCTTTTGAGCCTAACACGTTTAGATTATTGATCGACGGCGAAGTGATACATTACTTTACATTACCAGACCCGCTGATGACCAGTGTCAATGATCCTGCTAATTGGAGTTATGCTTTAGAGGGTTATGGAGAAACTGTCGAAGAGCCGAAATCACCTCCCGCCGCTGAGTACACTCCTACACCTCTTTCCCCCTGAATCACTGTTATGTCTAACAATATGTCTTTGCAGCCGCCTGATCTACAAACTCAGATTTATGAGCTCCGCAAGGAGACTGCCCTGCTCAAGCAGGAAGTAGCGGACTTGGAATTACAGATCCAGGTATCTGATCTCACTCATGCCTCAGAGGCCGATGCTCTATATCAGGAGATTGAAGAGCTTCGGAGGGAGATAACTGAGATTTGTGGATCAAACCAGGAAGAGAGGCCTACCACATGATTCGTTTTACACTGACGTTATTACCCTAGTATTTAATTTCTTTTTTTCATGCTTTATTTTATTTCTCGCATCTCCAGACATATTTTATATTATTGCATCTATTACATTTCCCTTTTCATGTACTTTGATTTTATCTTATATATTATTTCATGCACTAATCTCATTTTTTCTCTTTTCTTTTGTTTTATTTCATTTTATTTTTGTCGAATAAAGAAAAAATATATAAAGACGAAAATATTTTCATTTTTGTCTTCATGAAAAAATATATGCAAGCTTCATGCCTTAGAAGAAATAACAAAACGCTATCCGGACCCCCGAAAGACAAAAGGTACGCGAAGCCCACATGGGGTAGCTATCCCATCTGTTGCTTTACCTTGCAGTAGATGTATCGATGTACGTAGTGAAAGGAAATGGACCTATGATCTGAATGCTCCACCTGTTTTTGGTCCACTTCCTCCTAATATTCCTGATGGGGAGGCACATGACACTGATGAAGAATATAAACAGAGAGAACATTCTCCCATACCTCACGTGTCCCCCCATCGTCCTTCACAGTCACACACCGCACCATCTTCCTCTAACCCTGTTGTAGGTGCTACTCTTGGATTCTATATCACTGAGGAAATGTGGCGTGATATGACGGCTAGAGAGGAAAAGCGAGACAGCCTACTCTCTACTATTTCACAACAACTGACGGACAACATGAGCTTCATGCAACAATCACGATCGGTATCGGATCGTGCCTACAGTAACGTTTGTCGTGCCTTGAACGATATCACATCAGAGCAAACCCGTCAGCGAGAAGTCAACCGCCGACACTACCAGCTTATGGAGGCCACTCAGGGTTCCATCCTAGGTAACCTTCGAGAGGTCCGGGGTGCCCAGGCTGCCTTATCAGCACGACTTGACTGGAGGGACCAGCAGCGCAGTAGATCCCGTCGTTCCAGACCATCACAGCAGGACGGCGAGGGCATCAGTGCTCCTCCGCAGTAGTTTTTTCAGGTTACCCTCCTTATCTTATTTCGAAACATTGGGTACAATGTTCGATTTAAGTGTGGGAGGGGATTTTATTGCTTTCTGTCATTTCCCTTTCTAGTTATTTATTTGCTTTCTGTTATTTCCCTTTCCAATAAGTTATCTAGTTTAACTTTTCTTAGATAATGCATGAGTCTGACGAGTCACCAGTATAGTGTATTTTTAGTACATCCTCATTTTTCCCATTTCTTTAGCCTTACCAAAAATTAAAAAAAAAAAAGAAGAAAACAATGTTGTTTCACATGTTTTTTTGGGCTTTGAGAAAGGTTTAGATTAGGATGCGGTGACTTAGGTCAACTTTTTGAAACATCAGTACCATTGTAGCACCATAGGCCTCTTGAATATAGGAATCACTCCTAAACCCCACACCATGGCCTTTATTATCATTCAAAAAATTGTCCCAAGTAGTTTATTCTAGCAGTCAGCTCCGGCCTAAGTGTAACACCCCAAATTTGCCCTCTTATTCTCAAGCACCATATCGCATCATCTTCATCATATTCATATCATTTTCATATTTTTACGTAGCATCATTAGCATAGAAAAATGAAGCATAATATTCATTGTGGAAGCATAGCATAAACTGGCAGTGATTTCAGTGCGGCAATCTGAGTTAAACGGACGCTTGACCTAATCTTGTTCAGATTGTCAGGAAATTAGTTCAGCTGTTGAGTCTTCATGTTTCAGGGGTTATTTCTCAAACAGTGTGAATTCAGCGTTGAATTGTGTTGTGTGCGAAAGTACTTGATTTTTCAAGCAGTGGTTCATGTGATGGTTGTGGATTCGGATATTCAGGCTTACCATGATTATAAGTTCAACTATGTGCGTCTGTGGATTCATTCTCCTGAGAAACAATTCGAATTAATTCGAAGTAATTCTGGTCAGATGCTCAGAGAATGATTTATTCATATGATCATGGTTTCACTTGTGAATTATTCAATGGTAGTGTTCTCTCTCTGATTAGATAGTTCCTGTGGAAAGGATGAAAGATGGTTGAGTTGAATGAAGTGATTGATTGAGTTTCGTGGCTGTGCATGTGTTTGTGGTAATTGGTCCGTTTCACAAAATATCTGGTTCCATATCCATTTCTACTCATCTTTATCATTTGAACCATAAACCATTTCTCATTTCGATTACGCTAACCATCATTTTTAATACTTAATTTCATATCCATTTTCGATTAAACCGTTCTTTATTATCCATATCCAATATTTCATATCAAATTTTGTTTTATCCAAATTTACTAATCATTTTCCTTAATCTATTCCTTTGTTATTATTATCCATTTTCTCTCATTTTATCCTTTTATATCCCATTTATCTTTTTATACCCATTATCATGCCTTACCAAAATTTCACAAAAAAATTTACAATCAATTAATATTTTTTTAACCCATTCCATTTCCTTTTATATACCAAAATTGAAAGAAAATTATCATTACATATAATTGGGCCCGTCGGCCCATTCTTTTTTTTTAAGACTATTCTCAGTTGTACCATCACACTTCCAACACCACATTCAGCTATCCCCCACACCAAGATTTCACTTCACTACATCATACAAGCTATCAACTTGCCCAACGCACGTGATCTCATATGACTCAGCTTTTCCACTTGCAAGCATACATTCCACGCGCTAGCTCACAACGTCACCTATCCTGCCACAAGCCAATGCAAGCCGCAACACACCTCAAGCTTTCCTCAGCTTTACGCCGCACAGCAAAGTACCTGTACCAAATACCAGCTACCAAACAGCTCCAACACAAGCCGCGGCAAGCAGGTCAAAACATCAAGCCATCAGTCCTTGCCCAGCTGTACGCATTACTTCTCCAAGCCTCAACTTAAATCAGCCCCGCGCCAGCCTTCCCGTAAGCATCTCATGTGACATTTCCTACTCATCCACATTAAGCCACCAGCTTATGCCGCACGCCGTATCACACCAAGCTATTTCCAAACTCCAGCTGCACAAAAACAACAACAAAACACGCCGTAAATGATTCCCAGCCGCATATCAAACAAACTGCAGCTCACACTAAGCTTCAAGCTACTGCACACGCAAGTCACGTATTTCACACCATCCTGTTAAAACACCTGCATAACAATCAAAATGCAAAAAAAAATACATTCAAAACGCAGCTTGTTGAACTGAAAAAAGGAGAGAAGGGAGTCACACAAGAGGAATGTTCAAATTACAAGAGGCAATAACAGAATTGTTCTAGAAGGATAACAAAATATCAGAGAAAAAGAGAGAGATTTTCATAACCGCTTTTTGATAATATAACAGAAAAAAGCTCTGATAATAAAAAAATATAAAAAGTCCTAACAGAATCATATAACAGAATTCTTGAATCTCACCAATCTCTCTCTCACCAATTCTCCTAGATCTCCAACAGAATTCTTCAAGAAAACTCACCAATGCTCTGAAATCTTCATCAAATTTTCTTGATAATTCTCATCAATTCTCTAAAAACCTTCAACTGATTCTTCACAATCTCATCAATCTCCTTCCTAATCTTCCTCCATTATTTCTTCAATCTTCATCACAAATGGCATAGAGACGCGTCAACCATCACCAATTCGCTGCAACATTCATCAAACATCATCTTCATCAGCCTCACGGATTAGAATCCAATCTTGAATCCGCGCTTCAACCTTCGGCAATCTGTTTCAGTTTCTTCGATCGGACAAAGCCTTCATAGCAGCATTAACAAGACCTGCAAGTTTGATTCAATACTCAAATTCAGAAGAAACAGAAGCAAGTCAGATTCGCGAAAAAAAGAAGGAAGATTGAATCAGAAGCGAAAGTCGAAAGAGAAGCATTATCGCATCGAGGCTGATTTCTGTATTGTTCGCCGCATCGTCGCATTACCGGTACGTCCTTCGATCCATTGGCTTGAAGTAACTGCTAGCTGTGTGATGAATCGGTCATGTCTTAATATGATTTTGAGTGCTAGCCGTGTCGTGAGTTTGTTGCATCACGAATTTGTTGCGTCTGATTATGCTTATGATTCGCGTTTTTGAATATTTGTTCGTTCGAAGCTGGAGTTGTGACGTAGGTAGAAGTGAGATCGGATTGTATGCTGATGTCGTGGTTAAGATTATTCTTCCGGCTAGGAGGAGTTTAGGATAGGAAGCGGTTTAGGTTGAAGGAGAGGTAGAGTTTCGACGGTGGCGGCTAGGCTAAGCTAGGGAGAAGACGGATTGGCCGATGGCGGTCGCGGGAGGTTAGCGGAGGCGAAGGTGATGAACGCACGACTGCGAGGGATGTGAGAGAGGATGGAGTCGGCGTCGGTTGTTTGAGTCTGTGAGAGATCGACGGAGGAGTGAGGTGTGCGTATAGGAAGAAGGTGATGAATAGGTGATGGAGACGCCGGGAGTGGAAGAGGCTTCGGCGGCGGTTCTCTAGGGTTAGGAAAGGGGAAAGGAGTTTGAGAGAGGGAGAGAAAGCTTATATTGCTGTTGATGTATGTTTGTTTAGGATAATAATTAATTAGAATGTTTGTTTAGGATAATAATTAATTAGAATATTGTTTAGGATAATAATTAATTAGAATGTTTGTTTAGGATAATAATCAATTAGAATATTGTTTAGCATAATGATAATTGTTTAGGAAATATAATAGAGTTTAATTAATATAATTGTTTAGAATAATTGTTTAGAATATTTTGTTTAGGATTAATTAGCATAATGATAATTGTTTAGGGAATAAGAGAGGTTTGAGGAGTTGTTTTGTGTGTTTGGACTTGTGCCTAAGGTAGTTTCCTATCCGCACCCCCCATCACCTTCAGCCCAAGCAGATTCAGCCTGAAACTTTTGCCTTTCACACCTCCACCATACAGCCATGTAGTCCTGCGCATCCTGGGCTTACCTGTGTGCTATCCGTACCTCCCATTCAGCCCAGCCCAAACGAACTCAGTTCAAATCACTTACTTCCTATACCTCCTTCAATTTGTTTTAAATTCTTTTTCTTAATTTTGTTTTCTCTTTTATTCAGTTTGGTTTTAATTTCTATAAAATAGTTATATTCACCCAAAAATTCTCAAATAAATCATGGATACTCCTTTGTGTCTCTAGTTTTTTATCACATTTTTATTTTATTTTTTTCATTGATTAGAGTGCCAGAAATAATTCACCATTGCACCTAGCTTCTTTTGATCCATTTCTTGACCAGTCTGTCTTGTTTATTTTCTATAGACTTCAATATTTAGAGTTTTGATTCCATTATTTTTGCGTTGTGTTCCTAAGAGCTTCTAGTTTTCATATGATTTTTCTCAGAATTTTTAGAAAATTATTTCTTGAGTTTTGGTCTGGTATCTTGTGATGTAAGTTTTTTGTCCTAGCTTGTGTTTGTGCCTCCATTTGACCTAGTTCCTTTCTGAATTTTTGCAAGTCCTTTTGGCAATTTGATATAATGTGTTTTAAGATCATTTGGTTTCAGTTGTAGAATTTTTAGATGGCTGGTTGATTATTTGTGGATTTTTGTTCTCACCTTGTCCCATTTTGCTTCTTTTGGTTCATTAGATCTCTTATAGGCTTAGAAGGGCACTTATGCCAACTTCTTCTTCTCATTTGGGGTTCCTTTGGGGTGTGGGTACCTTCCTGGTCCTAGGATAGGTCTTGGTTCTTCTGAATTTTTGAGTTTGCTTCATATTCAAGTCATTTGTTTCTTTAAGTGTTTAAATTCCATCTTTTGGTTCCATGGCTTCTATTTTGATATTGTTTGGTATTGTGTGACTTCTCTCTTCATCTTGCTGGCCTCTTAGGCCATTCTTTATATCATTTTGATTCTGGTTTTGAACTTTGTGCTTGTATTTGGTGTGTTTTGTATTATGTTTTTCTTAAGTGTGCATTTGTTTCCATATGTATCCATGTTGCCTCATTTTAAGTCATAAGTCTCTCATTTTCATTTCTTTGAGTTGAATTAGCCTTAAGCATTTGTTTACTTCATTTCACTTCTGATTGTTGGATGATGTTATGTTAATTTGTTCATTTTTGTTCACTTGTGCATGCTAACCTTGCAGGGGCTATGGTAAGTGTGAGATGTGGGAATTGAGTTCCGCATCTCTAATTCTTATCTCTTCCTTTCATGTTTATTTGTTACTAACTCTCTTTTGTTGGGCCTAGGCCTTTCTCATCCCTTCTTCTATCTTCTTCTTCCTTCTTCATTAGGATAGAAACCTCCCTAACCCTTAGGACATCCATGTATGTGAATACTTAGGATTATTTTAGTCCCCCTTTAGAATTTCTCCTTTGAGATCCTTTTGGTTCTTCTTCTCTTCTCATCTCATAACTCTTAAAAAACACTTTAATAAATTTGAAGTGATATATTGATCCATAGCCTTATCCCATGAGGTATGCTTGTAGTTTTCCCATCTTGGGATAGTACAAGTTTACCTTGTGATGCACAAGTCTGATCAAGGTATCTTCTTCATAAAAGAAAAGCATAAAAAACACTTCTTCATGTAAATAATCAAAACATCTAATAAGTAAACAAGTTAGTGAGCTTAGGCCCTAATCTTTGGTGTCAAGTTTTGGGGATCTTCTCCTTACTTGAGTGTGCTTGTTCTATTATTCCATCTTGGAATGTAGTGACAAGTGCACATTCCATTGATGAGAGCTTGAGTTCACTTCCTTGTGACACACTCATAAAAGCTTCATAAAAAACACCAAACAAACAATAAGCGTCTTTCCTTCGGGAATTCTTTTCTCACCTCCTTCACTCCGTACGCGAACTTGCTCCTACTTGTCATCTTGCAAGACGGTCACGCACTCGTCGTCTGAGTCTGCAGCACCTGAGCAATGGCATAGGCAGTTCAAGCCTTAATTCACAAGCAATTTCTTTTCTACCCCTAGTTAGGGGAACTACGGCGTCTCTGATCCTCATTATCCTGATGAGGTACGTAGGCAGCGGGGTAGGGCCCGTTCGAGCACAATCTTTATTTTCCCTACATTTTTCCTTTTTTTTTCTTATTTCAGTTCTTTTCCAGTTCCATTTTCTTTTCATTTTCATTTCCTTTGCTGCAGTTTTCATACCCTCACCCTTTGAAATAGTTTCTTTTGCAAGCGTGGATCCCGTCGGGTACGGCGGACGATCTGGGTTCTAATACCTTCCCAGGTCGTAACCGACTCCCGAACTCAGATCTTTGGTTCGCAGGACCTTGTCCTTTCCTTCTTCCTCAGGTTTGTGCAACATTACCTTTCCCGTTCATTCGGGATAAAAATGTCTGGCTGGCGACTCTACCTTTTCCGCGCCACTTTCGCGTTTGTACTAGGATGAAAATCCCGGGAGCGACAGCTGGCGACTCTGCTGGGGAATCGAACCCAGAATCTCTGGTTCCCCTGTGAGTCTCTCCTAGCGCTTGTTTGTTTCTGTTTCATTGGGTGATGTTTTGTTTGTTGTGGCTTGTTGTATGTTATTGTTGTTTATTTACAGCTTTATTTACAGTTTTCAGTATTTATTTTCTGCATCATGTATATACTGGACTGTCTGGACTGGTTTTCTTTGGTGGGATGGGAGTTACTGGTTCTTGAGAGATATGAGCCAAGTACCCGGCTCGAGTGCACCATAGGACTTAGAGTGGTTCCACTTTGGCCTCATGAGATCTTGTCATGGGGGTAGTAGTGAGTTCCACACCCAGGTTGCGATTGTCTTAGAAATGTCTTGATTTGGGGATCTTCCTCTCTCATTACATAACCCTGACAGTTATGTGCAGCTAGGGACCGATCATTGAGAACCTTTGTGGAAACAACCCTCTCCAGTGGTGACAGTGGCAGACCACGTTTTGTGGCAAACCCATTCGCACCCGAGGGCCCACTGGGGACTCGCATAGGATGGCCTAGTTCTCTTATAAGAACTCAGTCAAAGCATCTGGTCGTATGACATTAGTACTGTATCCTACGGGCTGAATGTACTATTGTTTCTCGATTTCAGTGCTTGAAGCTGGGGACTTATAAGGGATGCTTGTTTTTCCCGGACTCAGCTGAGGCCTCCCTGCGTAGTATATAATGCCAAACCGATTCCCTGATTTGGTCATGAGCCATTTCTCGGAGATGGTGACAGTATTATTGCTATGTGGCTTTGAGAGTCCGTGATGTCTGACCCGGAGCCTTTTACCCGTGAGATTGGGGGGTGTTTACAGGTGTGCAGGAACCCATGACCTCAACATACACTCATCTGTTCAGTGGTTCTTGTTATGATCTTTGGTCCTTTGATTATGATCCATGGTTCTATGATTCTATGGTTCCGAAGTTATGGTTCTGGAATTCTGGATTTCTTGATACTGTGATTCTGAGATCTTCTATCAGAGGGTTGTGATTATCAGAGGGTGTGACTCAGTAAACTTTTGGGGTTGCTAGTTATTCAGAGGGGCCCTTGTCAGTGTTCCAGTTCAGATGGTCCCAGTTGGTCATATGCTTGCATTGCATTACATTTGCATCATTATTTGCATTAACTATTTATGTTTCCCATTTTCCAGGTCATTACTCACATCTGTTCCCAGTTCTGGTATTCTTATCTCCATGGCATAAATCAGGAGAGATCCGAGGAAAAAGAATGTGCATTATACTTTTCTTCAACCGGAAGTTAAAAGTGTTCAGAGGTTAGCAGGTCTGATGAATGATCAAGTCTTGGGTAATTTCAAGAAAAGATATGGCCAGATACTGAAGTTTGTGGACAAGCCTACTGCAGACCAAAAGGACAGATTGCATACCTTGTTGCAATTTTATGATCCCCTGCTGCGTTGCTTTATTCTTCCAGGTTACATCTTAGCTCCGACATTAGAAGTCAGAAAGGCTTTACAAGAGAGTAAAGGCAGAGGTCTACCCTGGAGTGTGCTTATCCCAGAGGCTGAGAAATATGCTACAGAGGCTAGGTGGAACGACTTTGGAGCTTTGCTTGTATTGATGGTATATGGGTCTAGCTTGTTTCCCGGAGAGAAAGAGTTTGTCAGTTTAGAAGTGATCTCAATCTTTGCAAAAGGCAATCCAGTGCCTACTTTATTGGGTGACTTTTATTTTAGTGTCCATTACAGAAACGAGAAAGGTAGAGGTGGTCCAGTGGTTTGCTGTGCTCCTTTGTTTGCTGAATGGTTTGCTAGACAGTTGCCTAAGTCAGGTGCCTTCAAGGATATACGAGACGAATGGAGATGGTCCAGAAGATTGATGGGACTGACTGAAGGAGACATTGCTTGGGGTTATGACAGAGATTTGCTAGGAAAAGAGTTGATGGTTAGTTGCGGAAGGTTTGCTGGAGTACCTTTGCTGGGAAGGAAAGGTGTCATCAGTTATTACCCAACATTAGCCAGAAGGCAGTTTGGATACCCTTTGAAAGATCCTCCTCAGATGGAAATGTTTACTGAATCTTTGTATTTTCCTACTGACGGAAACAGAGAGTTAGTCCAACAAGCAGTCCAATCCTGGGCTCACAGGATAAGAAAAGGGAAGAAAGACTTCGGCCGGGTTGATCTCAAGACATATCCACCATATGCTGAATGGTTGCAAAGACATATCGAGTCAGTTCTCATGCCTTTTTCAGTCGAGGCTCCACTTTATCCCCGAGAGGTACCAGGTCCGAGCAGTACGGTTTCCTTGGAGGAGTACAAGAAGCTAGAAGCCCAGCTGCATGAGGTCAGAGTAGAGAATGTTGAGATAGTAAGCCTATACCACCAGGCCAATAGAGCCAAGAAGGAAGCTGAAGACAAGCTGCAGAAGCTCCAAGCCTCTTTAGAAAACAAAGAGAAGGATTTTGCCGAAAGAGGAGCCCATTTCCACAGATTGGGTATAATGGAAGCTCAAAGAGAAGCTAAGCACAAGGAGACTTTAAAGACTCTCAAGAGTGCTCGACAGTCCATTGTTTGGCTGAAAGGCCAAAGGGATGAAGAGCAAAAGAAATTCAAAGAGAAGGAAGAGTTCTTTGAAGTTCAGTTGGCTTTCAAGAAGGAGGAGGTGGAGCAAGCCCACGCCATCCGAAGGGAGAAGACCCAACAGTTAGCCCAAAGTCAATTAGCTCTGAAGGAAGCGAGAAAAGAGATCGAAGAGCTCAAGCTGAGAGCAGGTGTCAAGAAAAGCAGGGCTGAGGTGGCAGAGCCGGGGTCCTTAGCTTAGTTTATTTTTCAGACTACCTACAGGCTTGTTGTAGGAGTCTTGCTTTTATTTCTTTTGTCTTTATGTACTGATTTGTAACCCTTCGGGGAATATTCCTGGATGTATTCTAACTTTTAGCCTATAGTGGTTTTGTCCATATTCAGTATTAATGTGCAAGTTATCGTTTTGAATGTGCAAGGCTCGTTTGTCTGAATACTGCTAATGTCTGAACACTTATCAAAGAGAAAGTTTGAAAGCTAAACATTGAAAGTGATTGTCGAGATAGATGCCAGAACTGGGGCATGCCAAATGCTTAAAATTGGGAACATGAACAGTTACATTGCATTGCATATAACCTGTTTGTTTGTTTTGCAGGTGTTGTCTCAATTACTAACGTGTTTTGTGATCTCAGGCACTATAGCTCCTCGTAAAGTTCGAGAACAACCAGCAGTGCACAGATACCCAACTAAGACTAACAGAGAGCGAGCCATGGATCAAATGCATGCAGATTTGGCAGATCTAAGGCAGAGGATGGATAACTTCATGACGTTAATGGCCGGTATGGGGCAGAATCAAGAGCGTCTGCGAGAGATGGTTGAAAATCAGAACCGGAATGCTGCTGCTGCTGCTAATGCTGATAATCATACCGGTGCGGGCGCACGTCAGGGTGGAACTCCAGTTACACAACCAGGAGTGACAATAGTCAACGACGGGTTGCATCACCTTCAGATGGACAACCATGAGGATCAGTTCACTCTACTTGATGAAGCCGAGGGTCAAGGGGTAGAAATGAACAAGAGGTTTGAAGAGATGGCCGAGCAAATCAAGGCTATTCAGTCCCAGAGCTATTTGGGATTCGATATAACAGACTTGGGCTTGGTTCCTGGAGTCAGGATTCCGTATAAGTTCAAAGTTCCTACCTTCGAGAAGTATAACGGCACTGCTTTCCCGAAGACCCATCTGCAGTCATTTGTTGGGAGAATTGCCGCTCATACAGACGATGAGAAATTGTGGATGTATTACTTTCAGGACAGCTTGGTGGGAGCTTCCCTTGAGTGGTACATGAAGCTCAGCAGGGTCAATGTCAAGAGCTGGAAGGATCTCGCTGAAGCCTTTGTGAGGCAGTACCAATATAACATGGACATGGCTCCGAATCGCACGCAGTTGCAACATATGGCTCAGACAGCAAAGGAAGGCTTCAAAGAGTATGCCCAGAGGTGGCGCCAGCTAGCTGCCAGGGTGCAACCACCCTTGTTAGAGAATGAAATGGCCGATATGTTTATGGGTACCCTCCAGGGGGTATTTCTTGAGAGATTGGCGTCGAGTTCTGCTACTAAGTTCAACGATATTGTCATTGCGGGGGAAAGGGTTGAAACGCTGTTGAAAATGGGGAAGATACAAGACCCCGGGGCTAGTAGCTCAAATGGAGCGAGGAAAGCTTTTAGCGGACCTCCGAGAAGGAGAGAAGGCGAGACCAATGCTGTATTCGGCCGAAGCCAGGGTCGTGGTTACAGAAGACCCTATGAACATATGGCTGCGGTCACCATTCCCGCAGCTCCTGTACAACAGATGCTACCTCCACCACAACAACACCAGCAACAACAACAACCTCGAACCAACTACCAGCAGAGACCATATCAGCCGAGGCAGACTCGCCCGGCTAACAGGGTGATTGAAGCTATTCCGATGACGTACGCTGCCTTGTTGCCGAGACTACTAGATTTGAACCTTATTCAATTGAGGACTTTGGCACCACCACCTCCTGGAGAGCTTCCGGCTGGTTATGATGTCAACGCGCGATGCGCCTTTCACTCAGGAGCACCCGGGCACTCAACTGAGAAGTGCAGGGCGCTGCATCACAAAGTTCAAGATCTTGTAGATTCAAAGGCAATCAACTTTGCGCCGCCGCCGAATGTCAACTCGAACCCTATGCCTAATCATGGCGGGGCAAGAGTCAATGCTGTTGAGGGTGATGACAAGTTGAGTTTGGTGCTGAGTATTGATGAAGTCAAGACACCGTTGAGGGTGGTGAAAGAGAGACTGTTGAAGGGTCAAGTATTTCCTGGTTGTTGTCTCGATTGCGAAGACTGTATAAGTGTTGTGAATGGCTGTGGGAAATTGAAGATGGGTTTGCAAGGGTTGATCGATGATGGGTCCTTGAAATTCAGTAAGGTTAGTAATGAAGAGGCTGATGATGTGTCAACCATTACTATCTTCTACGATGAAGCTGACATGCCCGTCAGACAAGAGCCGGTTACCATTTACGCTCCTCAGATTAGTCCTGTGACTATAACTGTACCTGGGCCAGTGCCGTACACCGATGATAGGGCCATTCCTTGGCATTACGGTTCCGATGTCTATGTAGCTGGACAAAAGATGGAGAGTAGACCTGTTGCTGACCTGACTATTGAAAATGTAGGAGGTGTTGGGGGTTTTACCCGAAGTGGTCGTTTGTTTGCTCCCCCTGCACTGAGAAAGGATCCTGAGGCCGAGGCTTCATCCAAAGACAAAGGAAAGCAGACTGCGAATGACGAGTCAACTACTCCTGCGGCTGGGCAGGGGACGTTTGAAAAGGAGGTAGAGGAGTTCATGAGGATCATCAAAAGGAGTGACTACAAGGTGGTTGATCAACTGAATCAGACGCCTTCAAAGATTTCTATCTTGTCACTGCTGATGTGCTCTCCCGCACACCGAGAAGCTTTATTGAAAGTACTTCAAATGGCCTACTGATGCGTGTTTTTCGCAAGTGTACGAACACGTCAGAGTAATATAAAAGATTTTCGAATCCACAAAGACCAAGTGTCAATCTATCGTACCTGTTGTTATGGTGTGTATCTAAGGCAACTAAATATAAGGGTTTTAGTAAGGGTGCAATGGTAAATAAAATTATAATTTTAAATAATAAATAAAAGACAGGCTCGAATGTAATTCACGTATTCAATGATAATCCAGTACTTGTTAATGGAACTACTTATGGGCAATGTTTTCTCCTTTGAAAAGAACTAATTTAACAGGAACTGTCGCTTTCGTGTATTCAGAACCGAGTTGTACTCTCTAATCAACCCCTCCTATTGTCACGGATAAAAAGGTGCGTACTGCGTTAGAGTAGTAAACCTATTTTTAAGAAATGTAGTATCTTAACAAAGTTGAAAAGTATTTTAACCTGGACTTCTTAGCAAAAAGAGGTTCTTGTGAACCAGACTCTAAATCTCATAACGCGTCCGAAAATCGTTTTAAAATCTCTTTTATTTTTAATCTAAAAACTCCTAATGAACTAGACAAAGCGCTTTTGGCTGTTTTTGAAATAGTTAAAAACAATTACTTGAATTGAAAGATAAAATAGCCCTTAGGTGTTTCCACGAACAATTATACGGATTACTGGTTCAATTACGATCCTTACATTCTAACCTTAATGGAATTAGTTAGACATGATAAAGTAAAGATTCTTTTTATAATTTTTCATAAAAGTAATTTAGTGCGAGTGCGGAAAGTAAATGAATTTAGTGCGAGTGCGAGAAATAAAGTAATTTAAAGCGAGTGCAGGAAATAAATGAAATAAAGTGCGAGTGCGGATAATAAAGAAAGTAAAGCAGTGCAGGAAATAAACGAATATAAAGTGCGAGTGCAGGAAATAAATAAAGTAAAGCGGTGCAGAAATAAATAAAGTAAAATACGAACTTGAATTAAAATGGCGGCAGGATTAACTTCCTCCAGAGTGCTCCAAAACTCGATCGCACAGACAGATTACAGACTCGATCACTCGATTGCAGAAACACCCCGATGTGGAATGGTAACTGCTTTATAACTGATATATGCCTAGAGAAATCTAATTCTGGATGATGAAAAACGAAAATCTAAGGTCCTATTTATAGGAAAACTGAAAGCATGAAAAGACTGGGATGCCCCTCCACTAAAAAGTGGAGGTTACTGAAATTTGCCTTGTGGCGCCCGCCACAAGGTCATGGCGCCCGCCATGGTGCCTACAGGGGATTGGAGAGTGGGGATCGTGGGTCTTGGAGGTTGAGGAGTGGTCTTAAGACGTGGCCACGTCATGGCTAACCCCATGGCGCCCGCCACGGTGGGTGCCGTAAGTGCAAAACGTTGAATTTCTAGGTTTACGTCCGTTTTCACTCCTTTTTCGCTCCTTTTCTCGATTCAAGCCCCGATTATTATAAAAACCTGAAAACAAAGTAATAACAAAACAAAACAACAATAAAAGCTAAGAATGCATGCGAAATCGGAGTCAGAAATACGGTGAATTTTAGTGTGACCACCTACGTTCCTCAGGAGATCACGGTCAACCAACTCGAGGTTGTTGTTGGAAGTGTCAATGCTAGCCATGGCTTAGGCTTCACTGACCGAGACCTCACTTCGGAGGGAAGGAATCACAATAAAGCACTGCATATCACGATGGAATGCAAGGGCGCTATGTTGTCTCATGTTCTTGTAGACACAGGCTCTTCCTTGAATGTGCTTCCGAAGAAGGCGTTGATGAAGCTTAACATTGATGGGATTGTCCTGACGCCGAGTGATCTGGTGGTTAAAGCTTTCGATGGTTCAAGAAGATCAGTTTTCGGAGAGGTTGAGTTGCCTGTCAAGATAGGCTCTCAAGTCTTCAAGAGTGTCTTCTATGTCATGGACATCCAGCCTGCGTATAGTTGCTTGTTGGGCAGACCGTGGATACATGCAGCTGGAGCTGTCACTTCAACCTTGCATCAGAAGCTTAAATACGTGGTGGACGGCCAGGTCATCACAGTTTGTGGGGAAGAAGATATATTCGTCAGCCACCTGTCAACATTTAAATATGTAGAAATGGACGGAGAAATTCACGAGACTTTGTGCCAAGCTTTTGAGGCAGATGTCAGTATCTTAACTCCGGTGAAGAAAAACAACGAAGGCACGTCCATTCATTCCTACCAGGAAGCAAAAGAGGTCGTCCAATCAGGCAATGCTCAGGGCTGGGGCAAGCTGTTGGAGATGGAAAAGAAGGATGATAAATTCGGCTTAGGGTATCAGCCTGGAGGGTCTACTCAGAGTGGTAAAGCCATCACGTTCACAAGTGCTGGGTTGCTCGACCGCGATCAAATTTGTACGGCAAGCCAAGACGGGGATAGTGACAGAGACTGGGACAAAAATTGGATCCGCCCGTGTGCACCCGGCGAGGAGCTAGGAAATTGGTCTGCTGAAGACATCGTTCAAGTCACCTGGCTCTCAAAGTAATTGCTTTGTTTCCTTTTATTAGCATACTGCATTGTCAAATCCAGCATCCTGCCCAAGATGTCTGGATCCATTGTATTGGGCCACCATGTTTTGTATCGCATCGTTATTTTGCTATGAAATAAAAGGACATTTTCAGACAAATTGTGTTCCCTGTCTTTGTTTTTAAACTTTTTTCACAAAAAGATATATAAAAATGGCAATGTGTTTTCTTTTTTGCTTTGTGTTAGCGTCTCTTTTTCAAAATAAGCAGATTCTGAATAAGCACATCATTTGTGCAGTGTTGATCATCCGGATTCCACGGATAACGTTCCTGCTATGACTATGCATGACTTTGATAATCCAGTCTACCAAGTTGATGAAGGGGTTGAGGAAGACTGTGACCTCCCTGAAGAATTGGTCAGATTGTTGAAACAAGAGGAGCGAGTTATTCAGCCTCATCAAGAGGAGATTGAGACCATCAACATTGGCAGTGAAGATGCAAAGAAAGAAATCAAGATAGGGGCCAATCTGCAGGCCGACGTCAAACAAGAGCTGATCAGTATGCTGAGAGAGTATGTGGATATCTTTGCTTGGTCATATCAAGATATGCCAGGTTTAGATACCGACATCGTGATGCATAAGCTACCCCTGAGAGAAGACTATCCTCCTGTAAAGCAAAAATTGAGAAGAACTCGCCCGGATATGGCGATGAAGATTAAAGAGGAGGTGCAGAAGCAGTGGGATGTCGGGTTCCTTGCCGTGACTAGCTACCCACCTTGGGTAGCTAACATCGTACCAGTACCTAAGAAGGACGGCAAGGTCCGGATGTGCGTTGACTATCGAGATTTGAACAGAGCAAGCCCAAAGGACGATTTTCCGTTGCCACACATTGACGTGTTGGTCGACAATACTGCTCAATTCTCGGTGTTCTCCTTCATGGATGGATTCTCCGGTTATAATCAGATAAAAATGGCACCGGAAGACATGGAGAAGACAACGTTCATTACCCCGTGGGGAACATTCTGCTATAAGGTCATGCCCTTCGGTTTGAAGAACGCCGGGGCAACTTATCAACGGGCGATGGTCACATTGTTCCATGACATGATCCACAAGGAGATCGAATGTTATGTGGATGATATGATTGCAAAGTCCAAAGACAAAGAGGAGCATTTGGTTAACCTGAAGAAGTTATTTGATAGATTGATCAAGTACAAGCTGAGGTTGAATCCGAACAAGTGCACTTTCGGAGTGCGTTCCGGAAAATTGCTGGGTTTCATTGTAAGTCAAAGAGGAATTGAGGTAGATCCTGCTAAAGTGAAAGCTATTCAAGATATGCCTGCACCGAGGACAGAAAAAGAAGTGCGCGGGTTCTTAGGTAGATTGAACTACATTTCTCGGTTCATATCTCACCTAACTGCCATGTGGGAACCGATATTCAAACTGCTAAGAAAAGAGCAAACGGTCAGGTGGAATGATGATTGCCAAAGAGCTTTTGACAAAATAAAGGAATATTTGCGGGAGCCTCCAATTCTGATGCCTCCAGTGGAGGGGAGACCGTTAATCATGTACTTGACCGTGCTAGAAGGGTCGATGGGGTGTGTGCTCGGCCAACATGACGAGTCTGGTCGAAAAGAGTACGCCATTTATTACCTTAGCAAAAAGTTTACCGACTGTGAATCCCGATACTCACTGCTCGAGAAAACTTATTGCGCTTTGGTATGGGCTGCTCGCCGACTGAGGCAGTATATGTTGACCCATACCACGCTTCTCATTTCCAAGATGGATCCTGTCAAGTACATCTTTGAGAAACCAGCATTGACCGGAAGGGTTGCTAGATGGCAGATGATTTTAACTGAATACAACATCCAGTACACTTCTCAGAAAGCCATCAAAGGAAGTGTATTGTCGGAATACCTTGCTCAGCAACCTCTTAAGGATGACTATCAGCCGATGAGATTTGATTTCCCTGATGAGGACATCATGTACCTCAAAACAAATGATTATGAGGAACCACTTCCGGAGGAGGGGCCTGATCCTGAATCCAAATGGAAGTTGATGTTTGATGGGGCTGTCAATATCAATGGTCGTGGAGTTGGTGCCGTACTCATTAATCCTGAAGGTGTCCACTTACCCTTCGCTGCCAGAATTACTTTTGGCTGCACCAACAATGAAGCGTAATACGAGGCGTGTATAATGGGAATAGAGGAGGCAATTGATCTTCGGATTAAGAACCTCGACATATTCGGAGATTCAGCCCTCGTCATTAACCAAATTACCGGCAAGTGGTATACACATCAAGAGCATCTAGTTCCGTACAGGGATTATGCTAGAAAACTGTTGACATTCTTCACGACAGTTGAGCTCAAATACATACCACGTGACGAAAATCAATTTGCCGATGCTTTGGCCACTCTCTCTTCGTCGATTAAAGTCCTGTGTTGGAATTTTGTGCCCAGAATTGACATCTCCAGGCTTGACTCTCCAGCTTATGCTTTCTCTGTACACGCCGTGTCTAACGAGAAACCTTGGTATTTTGATATCAAGTTATTCCTGGAGAAGCAAGAATACCCAACAGGGGCATCTTCCAAAGACAAAAAGACCTTGAGACGACTTGCTGCTAGTTTCTTCTTGAACACAGACGGGGTTTTGTACAAGAGGAACTTCGACATGGTCTTGCTCAGATGCGTGGATAGACACGAAGCAAGTCTGTTGATGCAGGAAGTCCATGAAGGATCTTTTGGTACCCATGCAGGAGGGCATGCCATGGCAAAGAAACTGCTAAGATCAGGGTATTACTGGATGACAATGGATGCAGACTGTTGTTCATTCGCTCGTAAATGCCACAAGTGCCAAATATATGCCGATAAAGTGCATGTTCCTCCTAACCCGCTCAACGTCATGTCATCTCCTTGGCCGTTCTCTATGTGGGGCATTGACATGATCGGGAAGATTGAGCCAACTGCTTCGAACGGTCATTGCTTCATTCTGGTCGCGATTGATTACTTTACCAAGTGGGTAGAAGCAGCGTCTTATGCCAACGTCACTCGTCAAGTGGTGGCAAGATTTCTGAAAAGAGATATCATATGCAGATATGGAGTGCCCGAAAGGATCATTACTGACAATGGTTCTAATCTCAACAACAAGATAATGGCAGATTTATGTCGGGACTTCAAAATACAGCATCACAATTCTTCTCCTTACCGACCAAAGATGAATGGTGCGGTAGAGGCAGCTAACAAGAATATCAAGAAGATTGTGCAGAAAATGGTTGTCACCTAAAAAGATTGGCATGAGATGTTACCGTTTTCTTTGCATGGGTACTGAACGTCAGTCAGGACGTCAACAGGGGCAACTCCCTTCTCTCTGGTGTATGGTATGGAGGCAGTCCTGCCTGTTGAAGTAGAGATTCCTTCACTGCGCGTGATGATGGATGTCAAGCTGGATGAGGCTGAATGGGTGCGTGATCGTTACAATCAGCTGTGTTTAATTGAGGAAAAGAGATTAGCGACTATCTGTCATGGTCAGCTTTATCAGAGGAGAATGAAGCGGGCATTCGATCAACGAGTACGTACTCGAGAGTATCAAGTGGGAGAGCTTGTATTGAAGAGGATCGTTCCTCCAGGTTCAGATAACAGGGGCAAATGGACCCCAAACTACGAAGGACCATTCATAGTGAAGAAAGTATTCTCAGGAGGGGCGCTGATGCAGTTAAAAAATACTTCGCATAAAGAGACCCGCTGGACACAAAAACAGAATGTAAGTCCAGGCAAGAAAAGGGCATCCCGGCGAGCTAAAAACAGAATAAAAAGCTCGGGCAAAAATTAGGGAAATAAATATAAAAAATAAATGTACACCCGCTGAGTTGAAAAGCCACATTGGACAGCTCAGGCAAAAAAGGGTATCCCGGTGGATTGAAAACCCGAGAGGGCGATCCACGCAAAATAAGGGAATAAGCAAATAACTGTGATCCAAGTTATCTGAACTACGTCATCGTTTCGTACAGCTTGACAATATCAGAAGGATAGGAAACAGTCCCCTCGTCCTCCCAGAAAGCCAAAGCAGAATGGAGAGTCTTGAAGACATGCAGGTCATAGCAGAAACGGAACTCCTTGGGATGCCGTATACATTGCCATTAGGATAGTTTCTTTTCTCAAGTTTATAGTGGCTACCTCTTTCCAGGTGGTTGCTTCCTAATGTAAATCTTTGCCTATTCAGAGGCCATCCAATAAAAATAATATTCAGTCAAAAAGCTGTGTGTGTTTATTTCTGTTTGCAAAATGTCCTGAATTTTTGGCAAAAATAGCATTGCATCTAAACATGGTGATATTTTTTGAAAAGAAAACTAACATGCAGGGAAACTATAACCCTCTTTGAGTGTCGGGTGACAATGGATGAACCGATCATTCCATGCAAATCTCCGGGACACACGTGTGATTTCTGTTGTTGCAGGTTGCAGGATGGCGTCACATTCTCTCAAGCAATTTACTCTTCCCCAATAGAGTATCTCCCCAAGCAGAGATTTCTTCTCCCAGCAGGTATCTGAAAGCCTGACTTGTCTAAATAGATATTTTCCTCCAACCAAGCCTTGGCAGCAGCCCAAGCAGGTTCTTCTTCCCCAGGGAAGTAGCAGTCCATTCTTACCCAGTGGAGTATATCCAGCAGGTGCCTGAAAGCCTGACGCCATCAGAGATGGAATTAATAGTATTCTATCCCCAGCAAGAATTCTTGCCTATCAGGTACCTGAAATCCTGATATCCCCTCAGAGTCTTGAATCATCAGAAGCTTCCCCAGCCAAGTCTGAAGATGATCCGGTCCCCATAGAGTTCATATTTGATTTTTCACCTCCGTCCGTGAAATACTTCTCAACCAAGTTGCCATACTTTTGGGTATTTGATGATATAGCCAGGTATTCATCACCTTAGTCATAGTGGGTATCCAGACCTCTTGACTTGTCTTCCCCTGTAGAGTTGTATCTCTTGTTGTCGATCCGACATTCGTTTGTTGCTCGTCTGCAACCTTCAACACTCGTATGTGTTATCCCTAAGCAAGTTTTCCCCGACAAGGACGTATTACTGCTTTATTGCTGCTCGTATGCATCTTTCAACACTCGTCCGTGTTAGCCTTTTGGTATTGCTCAGCTGCTTTCTCCAGCAGTGGTTCTTGATTGCTTCGATTGAGCTCGTCTGCAATTTCAAACACTCGTCTGTGTTTGATTATATCAGTGGTGATTGCCCGTCTGCAAATTCCAGCACTTGTCTGTGCTTTGAGATGTATTATTTTGCTGTTGATTTTCAACACTCGTCTATGTTACGATACAGCTGTTGTTGCTCGTCTGCAATTTCCAGCGCTCGTCTGTGTTTGGTTATGATAGTTGCTCGTCCGCGACTCCTCAACACTCGTCTGTGTTTTGGCATGGTATTTGTTGTTGCACGTCTGCAATCTCCCGACAATTTTCTGTGTTTGGTATTGGATCCTTCGCTACACTCGTCTGTGCCTTGATATGTATTATCCGTTGTTGCTCGTCTGCAACTGTCCAGCACTCGTTTGTGTTTGTTTGAAGCTCGTCTGCTTTTATTCCCCAAAAGTCATTTGTTTGAAGCTCGTCTGCTTTGCTTGGATACTCGTTTGTATCAGCCTCAGCACTCGTCTGTGCTAGCTTACATCTGAATGTGAAGATTTGCTGTTTACCCTAATATTTCTGTGACTACTTCAAATGCTCGTCTGTGTTTGAATCTCTGGTATTCGTCTATACCAGTTGATGATACTCGTCTGTATCATTGCTTGAGGCACTCGTCTGTGTTTCTCGGATCATCGTCTGATACTCGTCTGTATCATTGACCTATAACACTCGTCTGTGTTATCTTGATGATCATCCAATACTCGTCTGTATTGAAGAGGTTTCGAATCCTGACAGTGGGAATTAATGTCAAAATTAATACCGGTCCTGGCGTAACAGGTAAATCCGAAGGAGGCTCGTCTGTCTCAAGCACCAATTATGGTTGCTGCACCTGGCGTAACAGGTTTGCTCAGAAGACTCGTCTGTTTTATACCATATATCCGCGGATAATATATGAAGAAGGTTCGTCTACCTTGATTGCATGTCTATCCCACAGACTTATATGCATTCCCGGAACCTGCGTAAGGGTTATCCGAAGAAGACTCGTTTGTCTTATTCCACTTATCTGCGTAAGGATTAGTGAAGGAGATTCGTCTATCTCAAGCTACTTTGAAGATCCTTAAGGGCTCGTCCGCTCTCTGCACCTGGCGTCACAGGTCATTCGAAGACTCGTCTGTCAACATGTTCTTATTCCAGATATCAGTTTCAGCTTGGAAGAAGCTCGTCTGCTTTTCCTCCCTTTCTTATCCCCAGAATGTCATCTGGTTGGGTTTATTTCCCGGGGTTGCATTCTTCGTCAGAGTGCAAATTTCAGGTCTTTTTGGTATTCAATCACAGTTTATCTCGAATGTCTGATAGCCGTTGCTCTCATCCTTTTCAGATTAACAGTTGATTGAATAGGGGCAGCTGTAACACCCCAAATTTGCCCTCTTATTCTCAAGCACCATATCGCATCATCTTCATCATATTCATATCATTTTCATATTTTTACGTAGCATCATTAGCATAGAAAAATGAAGCATAATATTCATTATGGAAGCATAGCATAAACTGGCAGTGATTTCAGTGCGGCAATCTGAGTTAAACGGACGCTTGACCTAATCTTGTTCAGATTGTCAGGAAATTAGTTCAGCTGTTGAGTCTTCATGTTTCAGGGGTTATTTCTCAAACAGTGTGAATTCGGCGTTGAATTGTGTTGTGTGCGAAAGTACTTGATTTTTCAAGCAGTGGTTCATGTGATGGTTGTGGATTCGGATATTCAGGTTTACCATGATTATAAGTTCAACTATGTGCGTCTGTGGATTCATTCTCCTGAGAAACAATTCGAATTAATTCGAAGTAATTCTGGTCAGATGCTCAGAGAATGATTTATTCATATGATCATGGTTTCACTTGTGAATTGTTCAATGGTAGTGTTCTCTCTCTGATTAGATAGTTCCTGTGGAAAGGATGAAAGATGGTTGAGTTGAATGAAGTGATTGATTGAGTTTCGTGGCTGTGCATGTGTTTGTGGTAATTGGTCCATTTCACAAAATATCTGGTTCCGTATCCATTTCTACTCATCTTTATCATTTGAACCATAAACCATTTCTCATTTCGATTACGCTAACCATCATTTTTAATACTTAATTTCATATCCATTTTCGATTAAACCGTTCTTTATTATCCATATCCAATATTTCATATCAAATTTTGTTTTATCCAAATTTACTAATCATTTTCCTTAATATATTCCTTTGTTATTATTATCCATTTTCTCTCATTTTATCCTTTTATATCCCATTTATCTTTTTATACCCATTATCATGCCTTACCAAAATTTCACAAAAAAATTTACAACTAATTAATATTTTTTTAACCCATTCCATTTCCTTTTATATACCAAAATTGAAAGAAAATTATCATTACATATAATTGGGCCCGTCGGCCCATTCTTTTTTTTAAAGACTATTCTCAGCTGTACCATCACACTTCCAACACCACATTCAGCTATCCCCCACACCAAGATTTCACTTCACTACATCATACAAGCTATCAACTTGCCCAACGCACGTGATCTCATATGACTCAGCTTTTCCACTTGCAAGCATACATTCCACGCGCTAGCTCACAACGTCACCTATCCTGCCACAAGCCAATGCAAGCCGCAACACACCTCAAGCTTTCCTCAGCTTTACGCCGCACAGCAAAGTACCAGTACCAAATACCAACTACCAAACAGCTCCAACACAATCCGCGGCAAGCAGGTCAAAACATCAAGCCATCAGTCCTTGCCCAGCTGTACGCATTACTTCTCCAAGCCTCAACTTAAATCAGCCCCGCGCCAGCCTTCCCGTAAGCATCTCACGTGACATTTCCTACTCATCCACATTAAGCCACCAGCTTATGCCGCACGCCGTATCACACCAAGCTATTTCCAAACTCCAGCTGCACAAAAACAACAACAAAACACGCCGTAAATGATTCCCAGCCGCATATCAAACAAACTGCAGCTCACACTAAGCTTCAAGCTACTGCACACGCAAGTCACGTATTTCACACCATCCTTTTAAAACACCTGCATAACAATCAAAACGCAAAAAAAAATACATTCAAAACGCAGCTTGTTGAACTGAAAAAAGGAGAGAAGGGAGTCACACAAGAGGAATGTTCAAATTACAAGAGGCAATAACAGAATTGTTCTAGAAGGATAACAAAATATCAGAGAAAAAGAGAGAGATTTTCATAACCGCTTTTTGATAATATAACAGAAAAAAGTTCTGATAATAAAAAAATATAAAAAGTCCTAACAGAATCATATAACAGAATTCTTGAATCTCACCAATCTCTCTCTCACCAATTCTCCTAGATCTCCAACAGAATTCTTCAAGAAAACTCACCAATGCTCTGAAATCTTCATCAAATTTTCTTGATAATTCTCATCAATTCTCTGAAAACCTTCAACTGATTCTTCACAATCTCCTTCCTAATCTTCCTCCATTATTTCTTCAATCTTCATCACAAATGGCATAGAGACGCGTCAACCATCACCAATTCGCTGCAACATTCATCAAACATCATCTTCATCAGCCTCACGGATTAGAATCCAATCTTGAATCCGCGCTTCAACCTTCGGCAATTTGTTTCAGTTTCTTCGATCGGACAAAGCCTTCATAGCAGCATTAACAAGACCTGCAAGTTTGATTCAATATTCAAATTCAGAAGAAACAGAAGCAAGTCGGATTTGCGAAAAAAAGAAGGAAGATTGAATCAGAAGCGAAAGTCGAAAGATAAGCATTATCGCATCGAGGCTGATTTCTGTATTGTTCGCCGCATCGTCGCATTACCGGTACGTCCTTCGATCCATTGGCTTGAAGTAACTGCTAGCTGTGTGATGAATCGGTCGTGTCTTAATATGATTTTGAGTGCTAGCCGTGTCGTGAGTTTGTTGCATCACGAATTTGTTGCGTCTGATTATGCTTATGATTCGCGTTTTTGAATATTTGTTCGTTCGAAGCTGGAGTTGTGACGTAGGTAGAAGTGAGATCGGATTGTATGCTGATGTCGTGGTTAAGATTATTCTTCCGGCTAGGAGGAGTTTAGGAAAGGAAGCGGTTTAGGTTGAAGGAGAGGTAGAGTTTCGACGGTGGCGGCTAGGCTAAGCTAGGGAGAAGACGGATTGGCCGATGGCGGTCGCGGGAGGTTAGCGGAGGCGAAGGTGATGAACGCACGACTGCGAGGGATGTGAGAGAGGATGGAGTCGGCGTCGGTTGTTTGAGTCTGTGAGAGATCGACGGAGGAGTGAGGTGTGCGTATAGGAAGAAGGTGATGAATAGGTGATGGAGACGCCGGGAGTGGAAGAGGCTTCGGCGGCGGTTCTCTAGGGTTAGGAAAGGGGAAAGGAGTTTGAGAGAGGGAGAGAAAGCTTATATTGTTGTTGCTGTATGTTTGTTTAGGATAATAATTAATTAGAATGTTTGTTTAGGATAATAATTAATTAGAATATTGTTTAGGATAATAATTAATTAGAATGTTTGTTTAGGATAATAATCAATTAGAATATTGTTTAGCATAATGATAATTGTTTAGGAAATATAATAGAGTTTAATTAATATAATTGTTTAGAATAATTGTTTAGAATATTTTGTTTAGGATTAATTAGCATAATGATAATTGTTTAGGGAATAAGAGAGGTTTGAGGAGTTGTTTTGTGTGTTTGGACTTGGGCCTAAGGTAGATTCCTATCCGCACCCCCCATCACCTTCAGCCCAAGCAGATTCAGCCTGAAACTTTTGCCTTTCACACCTCCACCATACAGCCATGTAGTCCTGCGCATCCTGGGCTTACCTGTGTGCTATCCGTACCTCCCATTCAGCCCAGCCCAAACGAACTCAGTTCAAATCACTTACTTCCTATACCTCCTTCAATTTGTTTTAAATTCTTTTTCTTAATTTTGTTTTCTCTTTTATTCAGTTTGGTTTTAATTTCTATAAAATAGTTATATTCACCCAAAAATTCTCAAATAAATCATGGATACTCCTTTGTGTCTCTAGTTTTTATCACATTTTTATTTTATTTTTTTCATTGATTAGAGTGCCAGAAATAATTCACCATTGCACCTAGCTTCTTTTGATCCATTTCTTGACCAGTCTGTCTTGTTTATTTTCTATAGACTTCAATATTTAGAGTTTTGATTCCATTATTTTTGCGTTGTGTTCCTAAGAGCTTCTAGTTTTCATATGATTTTTCTCAGAATTTTTAGAAAATTATTTCTTGAGTTTTGGTCTGGTATCTTGTGATGTAAGTTTTCTGTCCTAGCTTGTGTTTGTGCCTCCATTTGACCTAGTTCCTTTCTGAATTTTTGCAAGTCCTTTTGGAAAGTTGATATAATGTGTTTTAAGATCATTTGGTTTCAGTTGTAGAATTTTTAGATGGCTGGTTGATTATTTGTGGATTTTTGTTCTCACCTTGTCCCATTTTGCTTCTTTTGGTTCATTAGATCTCTTATAGGCTTAGAAGGGCACTTGTGCCAACTTCTTCTTATCATTTGGGGTTCCTTTGGGGTGTGGGTACCTTCCTGGTCCTAGGATAGGTCTTGGTTCTTCTGAATTTTTGAGTTTGCTTCATATTCAAGTCATTTGTTTCTTTAAGTGTTTAAATTCCATCTTTTGGTTCCATGGCTTCTATTTTGATATTGTTTGGTATTGTGTGACTTCTCTCTTCATCTTGTTGGCCTCTTAGGCCATTATTTATATCATTTTGATTCTGGTTTTGAACTTTGTGCTTGTATTTGGTGTGTTTTGTATTATGTTTTTCTTAAGTGTGCATTTGTTTCCATATGTATCCATGTTGCCTCATTTTAAGTCATAAGTCTCTCATTTTCATTTCTTTGAGTTGAATTAGCATTAAGCATTTGTTTACTTCATTTCACTTCTGATTGTTGGATGATGTTATGTTAATTTGTTCATTTTTGTTCACTTGTGCATGCTAACCTTGCAGGGGCTATGGTAAGTGTGAGATGTGGGAATTGAGTTCCACATCTCTAATTCTTATCTCTTCCTTTCATGTTTATTTGTTACTAACTCTCTTTTGTTGGGCCTAGGCCTTTCTCATCCCTTCTTCTATCTTCTTCTTCCTTCTTCATTAGGATAGAAACCTCCCTAACCCTTAGGACATCCATGTATGTGAATACTTAGGATTATTTTAGTCCCCCTTTAGAATTTCTCCTTTGAGATCCTTTTGGTTCTTCTTCTCTTCTCATCTCATAACTCTTAAAAAACACTTTAATAAATTTGAAGTGATATATTGATCCATAGCCTTATCCCATGAGGTATGCTTGTAGTTTTCCCATCTTGGGATAGTACAAGTTTACCTTGTGATGCACAAGTCTGATCAAGGTATCTTCTTCATAAAAGAAAAGCATAAAAAACACTTCTTCATGTAAATAATCAAAACATCTAATAAGTAAACAAGTTAGTGAGCTTAGGCCCTAATCTTTGGTGTCAAGTTTTGGGGATCTTCTCCTTACTTGAGTGTGCTTGTTCTATTATTCCATCTTGGAATGTAGTGACAAGTGCACATTCCATTGATGAGAGCTTGAGTTCACTTCCTTGTGACACACTCATAAAAGCTTCATAAAAAACACCAAACAAACAATAAGCGTCTTTCCTTCGGGAATTCTTTTCTCACCTCCTTCACTCCGTACGTGAACTTGCTCCTACTTGTCATCTTGCAAGACGGTCACGCACTCGTCGTTCGAGTCTGCAGCACCTGAGCAATGGCATAGGCAGTTCAAGCCTTAATTCACAAGCAATTTCTTTTCTACCCCTAGTTAGGGGAACTACGGCGTCTCTGATCCTCATTATCCTGATGAGGTACGTAGGCAGCGGGGTAGGGCCCGTTCGAGCACAATCTTTATTTTCCCTACATTTTTCCTTTTTTTTTCTTATTTCAGTTCTTTTCCAGTTCCAGTTTCTTTTCATTTTCATTTCCTTTGCTGCAGTTTTCATACCCTCACCCTTTGAAATAGTTTCTTTTGCAAGCGTGGATCCCGTCGGGTACGGCGGACGATCTGGGTGCTAATACCTTCCCAGGTCATAACCGACTCCCGAACTCAGATCTTTGGTTCGCAGGACCTTGTCCTTTCCTTCTTCCTCAGGTTTGTGCAACATTACCTTTCCCATTCATTCGGGATAAAAATGTCTGGCTGGCGACTCTACCTTTTCCGCGCCACTTTCGCGTTTGTACTAGGATGAAAATCCCGGGAGCGACACTAAGCATGCTCTACGTAGGGGGCCGATGAACATAAGTGAATGATCCAGTGCTAATAAAAAAGAAAAAAAAGGCAAACTCTGGGATAGGTGACCCTCACAAAGTCATTTAAACCGAAAAAAAGAGAAGAAAAAAAATTTTGCCAAAAAAAGAAAAAAATTGCAGTTACCTATTGTAAGTTGGTTCAGAGGTATCTGGCACTGAACTTGGTAGGGCGGATTACGATACGATCCCCCGCAGCTATAATTAGGTCAAATAAAACAGGTTTACACATGCTTATGTGCCAGAAATCTTATGTTATGGATCAGAATCACTAACCGATCACTCTACTATGAAGCATGTACGGATAACGGGCTTAATGTGATTGCGCCTGAATGAAAAGGACCCAAAAAGATGAGAAGACAGGCCTAGGTATTGTGGGATGACATGGGGTGGTTAATATAGGATTGAAGTTTGTGTTTGTGTTATTATGGTACCCTTGGTTCACTTAGTTAGTACCTGTCACTGCATCCTGACTTGAACTTAGAAGGCCTTTAGCCCAAATCACGTGCCGACACCAGTTTTCTTCTTGAGCTTTAATGTTTGCTTGAGGACAAGCAAAGGTCTAAGTGTGGGAGAATTTGATAACACTAAATTTCACCGTATTTCTGACTCCGATTTCGCATGCATTCTTAGCTTTTATTGTTATTTTGTTATGTTATTTCTTTGTTTTTCTTTGTTTTCAGGTTTTCTATGTAATCGGGGTCTAAATCGAGAAAAGGAGCGAAAAAGGAGTGGAAACGGACGAAAACCAAGAAATTCAGCTTTTTACACTTACGGCATCCACCATGGCGGGCGCCATGGGGTCTGCCATGACGTGGCCACGTCTCAAGACCACTCCACAACTGCCAAGACCCACGATCCCCACTCTCTCATTCCACATTAGCCTCATGGCGGGCGCCACAAGGCAAAAACTTTTCCCTCCACTTTTTAGTGGAGGGGGCATCCTGGTCTTTTCCAGCTTTTTGTTTTCCTATAAATAGGGCCTTTGATTTTCGTTTTTAATCATCCAAACTTATAATCTCTTAGGCATATATCAGTTTTAAAGCAGTTATCATTCCACATCGGGGTGTTACTGCAATCGAGTGATTGAGTCTGTATACGTCTGTGTGATCGAGTTTTGGAGCACTCTGGGAGGAAGTTAATCCTACCGCCATTTTAATTCCAGTTCATATTTTACTTTTCCGCATTGCTTTACTTTTATTTATTTTCCGCATTGCTTTACTTTATTTATTTCCCGCACTCGCTTTACTTTATTTATTTCTCGCACTCGCACTACTTTCGTTTATTTTCCGCACTCGCTTTAAATACTTTTATTTCTTGCACTCACACTACTTTCATTTACTTTCCGCACTCGCACTACTTTTATTTACTTTCTGCACTCGCACTAAATTACTTTTATGAAAAATTATAAAATGAACTTTTACTTTACTATGTCTAACTAAATCCATAAAGGTTAGAATGTAAGGATCGTAATTGAACCAGTAATCCGTACAATTGTTCGTGGAAACACTTAAGGGCTATTTTATCTTTCAATTCAAGTTTAATTGTTTTTAACTATTTCAAAAACAGCGAAAAGCGCTTTGTCTATTTCATTAGGAGTTTTTAGATTAAAAAGAAAAGAGATTTTAAAACGATTTTTGGACGCGTTAAGAAGTTTAGAGTCTGGTTCGTGAGAACCTCTTTTTGCTAAGAAATCCAGGTTAAAATACTTTTCAACTTAGTTAAGATACTATATTTCTTAAAAATAGGTTTGCTACTCTAACGCAGTACACACCTTTTTATCCGTGACAATAGGAGGGGTTGATTAGAGAGTACAACTCTGTTCTGAATACGCGAAAGCGACAGTTCCTGTTAAATTAGTTCTTTTCAAAGTAGAAAACATTGCCCATAAGTAGTTCTATTAACAAGTACCAGATTATCAATTGATTACGTGAATTAAATTCGAGCCTGTCTTTATTAATTGTTTAAAATTATTATTTTATTTACCATTGCGCGCTCCTTAAAACCCTTATATTCAGTTGCCTTAGATACACACCATAACAACAGGTACGATAGATTGACACTTGGTCTCTGTGGATTCGACAATCTTTTATATTACTCTGACGTGTTCGTACACTTGCGAAAAACACGCATCAGACATATAATGACATAGTTTGGAAACAAATATTAGATTTAAGGAAAAATGTGGAACAAAAAGGACATTCTTGATGGAAAATTGTGGGGTAAAACAAATGGTACCAATATGTTTTGCAATAGCAGAATTTCCATTTGGTAATTTGATATGGACATGATTTGTATAATGGTATGAATGGAACCAATGAAGGGATCCACAAATGTGGCCACTGGCTCCCGAGTCAATAATCCAAGAATCATGAGCAATATGATTGACAAATGATGAGGGGATAGAAAAATTACCTGAATTGGAAACAACTGTGTGACCAGCTGCGTGGGATGAAGTTACCTGATTAGAAGTAGTATGTGAATGTGTATTAATAGTCGAAGCCTGAAGGAGGAATACCAAAGTGTTATACTGCTCAGTGGTGAGTTGTGGAAAAGATTGCGGCATATTATGTGAATCTTCTGCAGATTAAGTGGAATCAGCATTGTCCGTGTTAGCATTATGAGTTATGGAACTAACATTTTGTTGTAGGTGTGGGGGAACTCCGTGTTTTCTATAGCAAGTGTCAATTGTGTGTTCGGTTTTGCCACAAAAGGTGCAAATTCTTTGCCCATATTTTGAATTTCTAGCAGCATATTTCCTATTTTCAGTGGCATTAACTAAAATCTTAGAGTCATCAGAGGCACATGGAATAGGAGTAATCTGACGTTCATGTTGGATGACCATAGAGAATATCTTGTTGAGAGATAGTAAGGGATCTAACAATAAAACCTAAGACTTAACAACATTAAATTCGTCATTCAATCTAGTTAGAAACCGAATAACATATAAAAGATCATGATTGAATCTAGCAGTTCGCATAGCATCACAAGAACATCGAATACAGAAGCTACAATTAGGTATCGACATACACACTTCTAATTCTTCCCAAAAAATCTTAAGATGTGAAAAGAATTCAGTTAACGTGCGATTTTCTTGCTTCAAGGCGTAGATTTCTTGTTGTAGCTCTGAAATGCGAACAAGATCCCCTTGTGTGAATCGTTCTTTGAGGTCGTTCCAAACATCGATAGCGTTTTCCATGAAAACGATGAATTGTCAAATAGATTCTAAAACTGAATGCATAATCCATGAGTGAACAAGCATGTTGCAGCGGGTCCAAGCACAAAAAATCGAATCAAATGAATCAGTGGGAACAAGGATCGTTCCATCTATAAAATCAAACTTCATTTTGCCATCGATGGCTTTGTGCATTGATCGCGCCCAACTATGATAGTTTGAACCGTTGAGAACCGGAGTGATGGACACAGAGGAAGGGACATCACTGGGATGGACGTAATAAGCACTCGTCGGATATGAAACATGATCGGAAGAGGTGGAGCCACCACTGGAGTTGGAGGTGTTGCGTGAAGGTGGAGCCATGGATTCAAAGGCTCAATGATACCATATTGAGATAAATGCCATAACGGAAACGGTTTGAGATATAACAGAAAACAGTTGGAGAAAATCACCCAACTCTATGATATTGAATCGATTTTCTTATTTACAAAGAGATTACAAGTCATTATATATTGATCTATCAATAGATGACATCCACTAAATTAAATGGTGTAATCTTATCCACTAGATATAAATACAATATCTCAATAACAGTCAATTGCATAAAGTACTCCTTCAAACAAAATTATAATTAAAAATTATTCCTTAATTTTTATTGTGAAAAACAACCTCACATTGATTAAAGATAGAATTTACAAAAATTTATATAGAATGACATCTTTTATCTTACTAATACATTTTGTAGGGTTGAATTAGATCAAACTCTAATTCTACTATGATATCATGAGTTTGTAGATTCAGATCACCCACCATTTTATATATGCGCATCAAACCGGATAAAATTGTTATTGCATTTGCTTTTCAGTAATTGCATATTTGCTAACCATTGGATCAGAGATATTTTTGTAAGTTATGGTTGGTTGCTGTTGAGAAGCAAATGTGAATTATATAAGTTTCACGTTATTTAAAAAAACTCAGACTAAATTCTTTATAAATGAGATAACCCATACATAAATCATTTTAAGATTTTGAATGAATATATGATTTTTTTTGGATTTGAATCAATTTTAATATTTCTCCTCGTGATGATTCGACGGTCATACCATCGTCTCAAAATTTTAAAGACACTGCTTAATTTAATCGTTGTTTAATTATAACACAACCAATATATGTCTTATTTAAATATAGTTAAACTATAACAAATCTTAAACAATCTTTTATATGTTTTATTTACTTAATTTTGTCAAATATTTGTTGTTATTTTTGATAATTATTTTTATAAATTCCAATTCATAATCCATTTTATTCTTGTCTTTAATAACATGAGAACTTCAGGAAGTTGACATTGTTGTTATTCATAGTTTGTGGGGTGAATCGGAGGTAGGATGGTCGTTCAACAAATCTTTAGGAAGATCAGGTGGAATCATTACTGTCTGGAACTCGTTGGTTTTTAATGTTGTTTTATCTTTTAGGGGAGAAGGATTTTTGGGGATTAAAGTTCATTGGAAGAATGACATTTTTTATCTAGTCAACATTTATTCTGCTTGTGATATCATTGCAAAGAGGAAACTTTGGAGAGATTTGTTAGAGCTCAAGTGTAAATACTTTGATGGTTTTTGGATAGTGGGGGAGATTTTAACGCGGTGGCTTTTAATCATGAAAGAAAAGGCAGATCTTCAGGAGGAAGAAATAGAGATAAAAAGTACTTTTTGGATTTTATCTTTGATTTAGATTTAATAGACCTCCCTACTGTGGGCAACCAATTTACGTGGTTCACCGGTGACGGTTTTTCGATGAGCAGGATAGATAGATTCTTAGTGGACGAAAGCATAGTTAATTATTGGGGTTTGGTGAGCCATAATATTGGGAAGAGGGACATGTCGGATCACTGCCCGATTTGGTTAGAAGTCAAGGCGGAGAATTGGGGATCTAAACCGTTTAAGACCAATAACTGTTGGTTCGACCACCAGGGGTTTCTTGCTTTTATGGAGAAAGAATGGAAGGTTTTGGTAGTTTTTGGAAGGAGTGATTTCGTTATAAAGGAGAAACTTAAATTATTGAAGGGGAATCTTAGGGATTGGAGAAAGAAAGTGTTTGGTTGGCATGAGTTAAAGGCAAATCATAATATGGATATCCTTAATGATTGTGACCTGAAGTTAGCTGACTGCAATGTTTCATCAAATGATATAGAAGTAGTTTCTTTAGTTCAAAATAGATCTGAAGCTTGTAGACAAATGTGGGCTATTTGGCGTATTAAAGAAAACATGATAGTCCAGAAGATGAGGAAGAATTGGATCATTCAGGGAGATTGTAATTCAAAACTATTCCACAAGGTGATTAAAGTGAGTATGGGGAGGAACTATATAGGTCTTGTAGAAACCGATATGGGTAGGGTTGATTATGTGGAAGAAGTGAAGGAGGAAGTTAGATGATTTTTTTGCAGCAAGTTTATTGAACCAGAGCTTAACAGGCCATTCCTCAATGGGGGAGACTTTAAGGTGTTGTCAGCTTCGGAAGCGGTTCAACTTGAGGAACCTTTTTTTGATATTGAGATTAAAGAAGCAGTTTGGAGCTGTGATGGGTCTAAAAACCCAGGTTAGGACGGTTACAACTTCATTTTTATAAAAAATGTTGGTCATTCATGAAGGATAAGATATCGAGTTTTATCAGAGATTTTTATCATAAGCTTATCTTCCCAAAGCTATTACTTTTTCCTTCTTATCCTTTATCCCTAAGATGGATGCTCCTACTTCTTGGGGGGAGTATCGTCTGATTTGCTTGGTGGGGTGTTTATATAAATTTTTGGCGAAGTTGCTAGCAAACAGATTGAAAGGGGTAATTGGTTGATTAGTTTCTCATATTCAGTCCACTTTTGTTCCTGGTAGACAAATGTTGGAGGGAGTTGTTATTGCTAATGAGATTGTGGATGTGGCAACAAGAGAATCTAGAGAGTGTATGTTTTTCAAGGTGGACTTTGAAAAGGAATATGACAGCGTTAATTGGAATTTCATTTGATTTTTGTTTCGTACTATGGCATTTGATTTCAAATAGATAAGGTGGATGGATGCGTGCATTTGCAACTATCATTTGTCAATTTTAGTCAACGGAAGCCCAAACTTTGATTTCAAAGCAGAGCGTGGGCTGAGGCAGGGAGATCCATTATCGCCCTTTATTTTTGTTTTAGTTGTTGAGATTCTTACGCAATTAATGAAGAAGGCAGTTGGTTTAGGTAAGTTCAAAGGCTTTGCAGTAAATGAAAAGACTAAGGTGGAACTGATTCAATTCGCTGACGACACTCTCATCATGGGTGAAGGAGGATGGCAAAATCTATAGACCATTAAATCAATTCTGAGGGGTTTTGAACTCGTCTCAGGTCTGAAAGTCAATTCCACAAGAGTCGTATAATAGGAATTAATGTCAGCCGACACTTTCTGGAGGCAGCCTCAAATTTCCTTACCTGTAAAATTGATAATCCTTCTTTTCGGTTTTTGGGCATTCACATCGGTTGTAACCCGAGAAGAATCAACTCTTGGAGATTTTTTATTGAAAAATTTGAGAGCAGTCTTGCAAGATGGAAAGGCAAATTTCTTTCTTTGGCTGGCAGGGTCACTTTGATGAACTCAGTATTATCTAGTCTGCCAATATTTTGGCTTTCGTTTTTCAGAGTCCCAGCGACAGTGCTAAACTGTTTGGATAATATTCCTAGGAGATTTGTATGTGGAGGCAGCGAGAGAATTTCGAAAATAAATTGGATAAGTTAGGAGGTAGTCTGCAAAGCGAAGGAATACAGAGGCTTAAGGGTGGTTAATCTATATCATTTCAATCAAGCTCTTTTATTGAAGTGGAAATGGAAATTGTTGGATAATAAAAAATCTCTGTGGAAGGAGGTTTTAAGAGGTAGATACAGATTCATCGAAGGAAAGGTGATGTAATCGAAAGGAAAGAATGAGAAGGCGACATCGTTCTGGTGGAAAGACTTATGCAACATAGGGGAGGTTTCAACTAAGTTTAATTTTTCTTTTGCAGGAAAAGTCAATCAAACTCTAGGAGAAGGAAAAAATAATTTCTTTTTGGAAAGCCATTTGGTTAAATGATACTCCTCTAGTGGATCAATTCTGTTTTCTGTAGGACAACAATTCTGTTAAACACAGTTCAGTGAATTCGATGGGGAATTTTCGGGATGGCGTTTGGAGGTGGAATGATTTAGGTGTTTAGCCGGCGGTTAGGGAGCAGTTTCCAGCATTAGTGCAGGAGCTCAATCTCAGGCTTGAAGGAATTGCTCCAATTTTGAAAACGGATGATAAGTTCATTGGAAATTAGGAGACAAACAATTGTTCAGGGTCAGGGATGTATATTCTTATCTTTTGAAAGACACACAACAACCTTTTATTCATGAATCCCAATGTTTTGTCTTCAAACTGGTTTGGAAACTCAAGCTTCCGGCGTCTATAAAAACTTTCGGGTGGAGAATGTTTTGGAACAGATTGCCGATAAAGGACCAACTCTTGAAGAGGGGTGTTATGATGTCAGATAGGAACTGTTTATGGTGTAATGTGGCGGAGGAAGATATGGTTCGCCTGTTGTTTAATTTCTCTTTTGTGAAAGTTGTTTGGGATTCAATAGGCTAGTGGTGCGGTAATTTGGCCATCTTCGGAGGATGTGTTTGGTCTTTTTGCATAAATTGGTGTCGTGTGAAAAGTGACAAGGAGGATATTATTAGAATGAGATCAATTTGGTTTTCAACATTCTGGTGCTTATGGAAAGCTAGAAATAATTTCATCTTTAATTCAGGTCGGGTTAGTTTCTCTGATATTTGTTGGGACATTAAATTCTTGGTTTGGAAATAGTCGATTTTATGTGATATTTCTCATTCCAAAACTGGTTATCTTGCTTTTTGCTTGAATCCGTTTGAACATTAGCTAAATCGATATTGGTGAGAAATTTCTTCTGATAATTGTCTTTTCCATTTTCTTTTGTAAGGGTTAAATACACCTAATATTCTTTTATCAATTTCATTTGCTTAAAAAAATGAGAACTAGTTATTGTCTATAATATTACACAAAGAGAGTAGAGATTAAGATAGTGTGAACATACTCACACTCAAAAATGCTTTCCGTGTTTTATATTTGTGAAAAGAATTTGTTCTTTCCTAGAAATATCGTTTACTTTGTTTCTTACCATTCTTTTACTTTCCCTTTAAAAGAAATTCTTATTAAATAAGACAAAATATAAAATAAAAAACCTTCACCATACATTTCCCTTTCTCAATTTTTCTATTAAAATAAACAATGCGTGAATTTAAATGAGAAGAAAAAGAAGAATGGGGTGGAATATTACTAAAAACATTATTTGTTCGATTGAGTGGGAAAATGATACATACATAAGTTTGTTGAAGTGGCTATATTTAGAGCAGTGAGAGGAGGATTTGATAAGACAATACTAGTACACGTCATTAATAATAATGGTCCAATGATTAAAGACTACAATTTACTAAAATTATAATAAATGAAATTTTTATTTGATTATTTAATTAAATTATTCTTGCAACTACCAATAAAATAAAATATAATTAATTGCAAATGACATAAAATAATATATAATTAAACTCAATTAAAATTAATTGCAAATGACAAAAACTAACATATAATTAAACTCAATTAAAAATAAAAATATAATTAATTAAAAATAACATAAAATGATATGTAATTAAAATCAAATAAAAATTAAAATAATTACATATTACTTAAATTATTATTTAATTACATAAAAACTTAAAATAATTAAAATAATATTTTAAAACATGTCAAATAAATGAAAATTAAAAAAAAATAAAGGAAAGTTTTTGCTGCTATTGAGGTGAGACCAATAGCTTTCAAGTAAATTTTTATTAAAAAAAATTATTTGAAAGGGGTAGATTTAAAAATATGTGAAAAATGGATGGTAATTTGAGTAATAGGGAGGAAAATATGGGCAAAAGGAAAAAAAATTGTACTAACATTTATTTGAATTTGTTAGTACAATTTAAGTTTCATGGACTTTTTTTTCCCTCAAATTATTTTTTTGGCCCCTTGTCTAATTCAAAAATCGGTGGCTAATTCGTCGTTAATTGGACAAAAATGACTAAAATGACACGAAAAAAATTAAGGGGTCAATTTGAACCCAAGGGTATAGACAAGGGGCCAAAAAAATATTTTGCCAAAAATTTAATGGTGATTCTATATATATATATATATATATATATATATATATATATATATATATATATATATATAGAGAGAGAGAGAGAGAGAGAGAGAGAGAGAGAGAGAGAGAGAATCACCATTAATATGTGAAAATCCAGCCACTAAAATACTAGACAAAAAATATTTAAAGAAATACAAAAAGAACATGAGTCCTAGAAAGTTTATAAAAGAAGCTTTAGCTTACCAACACAGTGGATGTGAGCATGTTTCATCACTTCATGACCGGTGAGACCTTGAGGAGAGGAAAGTGATACTTTTTAGAAATTCATTTGGGGATAGGGATTTAGAATTGTAATGAGAGCACAATGTCACAAATCGACTAATTCGGTGTTTGGACAAGGGCAGACGCGTGTTCAATTAAGATAAATGAAAGGGTCACGTGAGATTATAGGGGCAATCCCTAACAAATTTAACGTGGCTTTATTTTATTTCACAAACTTGCCAAAAGACATCTCTCATGGCCAATGATGTAAGGGTTTTCTAACGTGTGGCCTACTATTGGATGTTTTCCTTTCTTTTAAAAGGAACATCGAGAGCAGAATGCCATGTTTCATTTTCTACTGCAATATTCGCAATATCGAAAGAATGTTGCAAACGATTAATAAGACATGGTTTGAAACTTATAAATTTTGGGACAATATTTCTAAATTTAATTAAGAAAAAAGGGAAGAAAGAATATGGTGCCATTGTAAGTAGCACTACAATTGTTAGTGAGAAAGTAAATTATGATTATGATGACAATTTGATGTGTATAGTGTGGACCTTTGTACTTGCAGAAATGACCATCAATTGGTGTTGATGCTGACAACTAATGAAGTAGTAATTTTTCAAGATAACAACTTCATAAGTTAAACGACTTGTGGATGTTAAGATTTATGTAATAAGGGGTGTTGATTTTAACTAAAAATAAAGCTTCTAATGACGACATCTGATCAAGAAGACATCTTAAGCCTCATCAGTCAGAAGATTCATGTTCAGTTGAAGTGTTAAGTCATTGTTGTATCTAGTAATGGATCTTTAAGTTTAAAAGAGAGGAAGTGAGAAAGGTCGCTTTGTGACACGCTTAGTGTCTTAAAGTGATCATTTTAAATGTAAAATGTCAAGAGTAAGTCTAGAAGTACTATGACAATAACACACACACATACAAAGTTTTCAAAAACCGTCTCTAATGTTATAAGGATTCTTGAAAACCTATCAAGACATGTATGGAATTGATTAAGAAGCTTTTTTAATCAATTGGGAAAGTTTTACACCGACTATCCATTGTAAAATGTCTCCCAACTTAATGCAGATTGGTATCCCATGATGATGACATTGCCTTAGTCATTCATTGAATCTTTCCCAAGCATCGACACAGACTCATCATGTCCTTTCCTAAATTAGGTAATCTCATTTATCACCTTGGCATTCTTGACAAGAGGAAAATACTTAGCTAAAAAATTTTCAGCCAAGGCATTCCATGTGGCTATGGAATTGGGTTCTAAGGAATTGAGCAAACATTTTGCTCTATCCCTAAGAGAATATGGAAATAACCTTATTCTAAAAGCATCATCAATAATTCCAGGAATTTTGAAGTTACTAGCAACTTTAAAAAATGGCCTCAAGTGTAGATGTGGATCTTCATTAGCAGCTCATGAGTATTGGTAAACGACTTGTAACATTTGAAACATCATGGACTTGAATTCAAATTGTGTCAATATGATCTATGATCTAATAATCTCTATATTAATGGCATTGGGATCAAACACAACATAATCCCTTATGTTTCTTGCTCTATCATTACCAATGCTAATAATGTCATATTTTGTTATGACTCCTTCCTCCTTCAGTTGTAATTCTTCAAAGTTTCCTTCAAATGGCTCTTCAAAGTACCCAAAAACAAGAATAAATGGAGGGCTTCCTAGTAAATGAGTGGTAACTTGAAATCTCCTTAGTAATTCAAGTGTTCTTTCAGGATCAAGATCTCCTATGTATACTGAAGTCAGCAACCTATGCATGCAGTATACATACACCTATTGTATACTTATATTGACGACTTTTGCGTTCGACATCAACTCAATCTCTTTTTTTGATTCAATTCCTTTAGGGATTAGAAATGATTTTATAAAGAATAGATTAGGATTATCTTCCTTTAGATTTTCGTAATTGTTTGGGATAACTTATTCCCCTATTTGTACCAATTTTTTGTTCTATATATTTTGGTCTATTAAAAATATAAAAATAAAGTTATTAGTGTACTTCAAAACATGTGTATGTTTTTATATTATGACATAAAGTGATCCATGCGTGTTAAAATACTATACGCGTTAATTACGTATATATAATTAGTTTTTTTCTCTCTTTCTTTTTTACTTAATATATAGTTAGCTAAGTCTAGAGGATTAGTGCTCATGATATTAAAGAAGAGGGTGATAATGCGGTATATTGGATTCTTGATTCTAATGGAAGATTTTTAGTAGCATCTTGTTATGATTTTTATGCTTCTTTTAAGATCCCTTATGGCCCTTTTAATTGGAACAAAAAGGCTTTGGCATTAACTTGGAGCATGGAGGTTCCTTTTAAGATAAGAGCTTTTTGTTGGAGGATTTTTGTGAATAGACTTCCTACGAAGGATCTTTTGACCAAGAAAGGTATACACTTCAACTTTGATAATATTTTGTGTGTCTTTTGTGGGAACCATCCGAAAACTTTGGATCATTCTTTCTTCTCTTGCCATGAGATGAAAAAGATTTGGAGTGAGATAGCTATTTGGATCGGTAAATCGGAGATTATGGAGGAAGAAAGATTATCGTCTTTTATGGAATGATATTCCATTTGTCGTGTAAAGAAAGTTAAAGAAGGCAAATTAGGAATTGTTTGGCTAGCTACAATGTGGAGTCTATGGTTTCTTAGGAATGAGGTTTATTTTCGGTCGGAGAAATGGAATGTTAATAATACGTTATGGGGTATAAAAGCTTTAGTTTGGAAATGGTCCCTTTGTGGTGAGATTACTTATCTCAAATGTAGTTTCTACGATTTTAGTAAAGATCATTTACTATTTATTTCGTAGTTTCTAATTGGTTGGTAATTTTACTTTTTGTATCGGGTTGTTCCCGCTTTTGGTGTAAACAGATTGAAGAACCCTTAATTCTCTCCATTAATATATCTTGCTTACAAAAAAAACATTACATGAAAATGCATGAAAATGATAGTATCCGGGAATTCGAATAGAAAAAGAAAAGTATAAAGTAGTATGAACCAAAATTGAATGAAGAAGAGAGAAGGTATGTGTCGCTCCCGGGATTTTCATCCTAGTATAAACGCGAAAGTGGCGCGGAAAAGATAGAGTCGCCAGCCATGCATTTTTATCCCGAAAGAATGGGAAAGGTAATGCTGCACAAACCTAAGGAAGAAGGAAAGGACAAGGCCTTACGAACCAAAGATCTGGGTTCGGGAGTCGGTTATGACCTGGGAAGGTATTAGCACCCAAGATCGTCCGCCGTACCCGACGGGATCCACGCTTGCTTGTTTTGTTTCAAAGGGTGAGAAAAATAAAGTTGCTGCTGAATAAGAACTGCTAACTGGGATGGAAATGGAAATGAGAAAAAGGAACTGGAAAGGAGAATGGAAAGAAAGGGGGAAATGTAGGGAAAATAAAGAATTTGCTCGAACGGGCCCTACCCCACTGCCTATGTACCTCATCGGGATAATGAGGATCAGAGTCGACATAGTTCGCCTAACTAAGGCGGGAACTATTTGTTTGTGTTTTTTATGGCTGGAACTGCGTATGTCTATGCTCAGGTGTTGCAGGCTCGTCTGGTACGAGTGCGTTTACCATCTTGCATGTGAGACAGATCGTCGCAAGTTCGCGCTGAGAATGAGTGAGATGAGAGAGAGAAGTTCCCGCAGGATAGTCGCTTATTGTTTGTTTTTGTCTTTTATGAGAAATGTTTTGAATTTGTTTGTGAACATTCTCATACTAAGACCTATCCATCGTAGTAAATACTTACACCTCGCCCCGAAACAGGACGCGTATAAGTACTCCGCAACAAAGTCTCATGGCGTATAAGAATGTTCAACCTTTATTAGGTATTTTTATTATTTTTCTTTATGAGATGAGAAAGAAGGACTCAAGTTGCAAAAGGCAAAAACTAAGGGACTAAGACTCAATCCTAAGTTATTTATCAAAATGATGATCCTATGGTTTATGAGGTTTTCTAAACCTAAAGAGAAAAGAATAGAATGCAACTTACTTCCTAGAGAAGTTAAGTTGATTCTACAAAAGAGGGGGAAATCCCACCAAACACAAGTATGAAAAGTAAATGAAATTAAATGCAAATTAAATGCATAAAGGAATTAAAAGAATAAGTTGAAAGAAACTTACCTCAATCTTCCCCTCTACAAAACAAAGGTTAGTGTGTATTTTTATTTAAAATATTAAAGCAAACACACAACAATTTAATCCTAATGACTCTCTTAATTCTAAAGAACTAAAAAAAAGCTAAGACAAAAATACAACACCTACTACAACCCCTAATACACAAACAGTTATGAAAACAATGCATAACACAATGCCATTTTTTACAGCCAGCATGCAACATGAAAAGGTAGGTGTAAAAGGTTACAAACAACATGCAAACATAACAAACATCATACATTTTACAACACCTATATGCAAAACAGCTATGAAATGCAAAATCCAGATTTGATTATTTTCATTTTTTAATGCACAAACTCAATAAAACATGCACCAATTTCATCATGACCATGCATTTGAACCTAAATCAACATACACAAATGAAAGAACATGAACATTTTTGAAGAATTATGCAAGAATACATCACATGGTAGATTGTGCAACAAGTATGCAAAATGTGGCACATGAACATGGCATATGAACATGATGATCATTGATTATGAACATGCAATATGATAGCTCAAACATAATGTCAAACTTAATGCAAAATTAAGAATTTAATTGATGTGAATGATATGATCAAGCATGCAACCAAATGCACATACATACATGATTATGCAAAATGCAACATATCTTGAAACAATCAAATGCAAAATGATTTAATGCAATGTGAAATATGTAAAACAGAATGCAACATGATTATTCACATGCCAAATGATGCATAAACATGGCAACATAATGCAAGAAATCAATCTATGCACAAAGGAATACAAAAACGCATAATACGCGACATGAATGGAAACGCGTCGAAACGACTCGAAATGGGGGAATGAGCTACTGGAAATAGACCCAAAAATTCCCTAAAATCATAACCTAAACATGTATGAACATTAAAGGCACTAGATATAAGGACTAAGCTATCAAATAAGCAAAAAAACCAAAAATTAACAGCGTTAACCGGTTAACCAAATGGTTAACCGGTTAACGGACCTAAAACTGCACTGTTTGTGGCTAAAACGCAAGCGTTAACCGGTTAACCATTTGGTTAACCGGTTAACACTGATCCAGAATGTAAAAAAAGTTAAGAAATAAGTGCTTTTGGCCACAAACTTACTTCTAATGATCCCTAACATACCTAGGAACATGCTAACACTAATTTCTACTTAATTGGGGCTTATTTACATATGATAGAACCTATAACTATCAACACCTTAAATCCTAATCCATTAACAATCACAAATTGCAAACAACACAAAACAGAAACGAAATCGATCACAAGCAAAACAAAAAAGCAATTAAAGAACGCCAAAAGTGGCAAGATGAAGAGAATAACTTAAATAAGAAGTGATTTAGATCACCAACCTACGAAGCGGAGAAGTGCTTCGGTGAATGTTGCAAGGATCGGAGCTTGATCGAAGAGAAAATCGAGAAAACCGTAGATCCGCAAAATAGATGCGTTCTTGGTGCTTGAACCTTCGTGCGCTTCCGATAAGCCGAAATCCTCACAAAAATCAGTAGCTTCTTCTTCCACAATCCACCAAATCAATGGAGGTTAGAGGCTAAGCTTCAAGATCTTCAAGTTTCAATGTGAAACTTGAAGAGCTTATTCAAAAAGCTTTGGTGAAAAGGGGAAAATGGAGAGAGAAAAAGTGATTGTGAGAGAATGAAAACTTGTGAATGAAGATTGTGTGAGAGTTTTTGAGAGATTTTTTTTGGTTTGGATGAAAAATGGATTAAATATGACTTAGGTTTGGGGCCCAAAAATTAGGCTTGGGATCCAAAATTATGGTTTGGTAATGAGGTTAGGATTTAGCAATGAAGTTAGGGTTGGTAGTTAGTTAGGGTTAGGGTTGGAGAATGAATATTCCTTGGAATATTCCTTGGAACACTCTAGAAGATGGTAGAACATGGTAGAAGTTTCCAAGGGAAATAGAGTGGAAATGGAATGAAGAAACAAGAGGGAAAGAATGAAAGGAAGTGTGGAAAGAAAGTGGAAGGAAAGGTGGAGGGAAATGTGAAATCAACCACTTTTCAAATGATTTTCTTTTTCTCTTGATTTTTTATGATTCCTTCATCATTTCTTGACCAAATTTGAGCCATAGGATTATTGTAACCCTAATTTCATGATTTTGGTCTTAAAAGTCAGGAGTCGGCCCTTTTTACCTAGCTCAGTTGCCTTTTCCCTGATTCCTCAATTTTCAGTCCTCTGGCCAATTGAACCTCTTCCAAAATGAATTTGTGGACGAAGTTTGAACCCTAGGAACTTGACATCCTATATGAGACAATGGAATCCTCTTTGAATCATAACTTCACGCAGAAGCCCAGTAGAAGTGAAACCCCAATTTGGCATTTTTCATCAGGAAATGTTGCACTGCTTGCCTCCTTTGATCGAATCAAATTTTTCCATGGCTTATGGCTTCAAGTGAAGACTTGTGAGATATTGTGGACCATTTGCACAAGGTTGAGAATCTTTGTGGCACTTTGATTGCTTTTGTAATGCCTTCAGTTGCTCCATCCATTGGCCACATACCCATGCCTCAGCTAGGCTATACATGATGCAATGTTTTCTGTTATTTTATGAAGCTATGTATGCAAAATGCTATGCAAAATATTGAGGATATGAGAGGGCAAATTTTGAGGTATTACAGTATGACATATGAGATGTGATGGTGGTGATGTTACTTAAATTAGAGTACCTCAAAGAAATTAATCTAGTCATTAAAAAATTTACTCATATATATTTTTTATAAATTAATATGACAATATAAATACTCATGGAATCTCAATAAATATTTTTTTGAGACCCAACTCCACCAAAGTTTTTTATATTAAAGAAAAGTTAAGATTCATTTGATATCAAATGTTAAATTTGATACATTTTATATTTTTAATAAATATTTATAAATAAATAAATAATTTTAATTTAATTGTTAATTTAAAAATTATTATTAAATAGATCAAATTTATTGACCATTTCCAAAATGGTCTGTTCACAACGTCGAAACTATTGGACGTAATTCAACATTTGAGTTTGTTTAGTTTTGTATTTCATTTGCATTTAAGTTTATATTTGCATTTGAATTTGAATTTGTATTTAATGTGCATTTGAGTTTGAGTAAATCTATATAAGTCCGAATGAAAGTGAATTTGTAACACACTTTGAACTTTGCGTTTTTAAGATTATAAAGTTAGTTACACAATTATCTCTTTTTTCATTCTTTCATCTTCATCTTCTCTAATTCTTGTGCATTGTTAATGGATGTTCATTGTTGAATTCCAATAATTGGTATAAGAGCTCCTATTTGATTTACATGAAAACACGAGTGTAGTGAGATGTGTGATTGATTTCGTTTATGAAATTCGCATTGAATTGAAGTTTGAAATCAGAGAGAATCACAACTTTTGATTCTCAGGGTTTGAGAAACATGAGTGTTGGTGAGAACCGAATGATTTGCACAAGAACGAAGATGAACGGAGAAAATAATGACTTAAACACAAAACTTCTAGTATTCTCAGAAAAGATCTAAAATCGATGGTCGATTCAGATATATGTGTTATTTGGAGCTCAAGATGTTCTTGATCTCGTCAATAACAGTTACACGTCGGCTGCAGAAAATGCAACATAAACGCAAAGAACTGCACAACAAGAAACAAGGAAGAAGGATCATAATTCATTTCTATATCCATTAAGGTGTTGATACAAAGGTGTTTGAGAAAATTGTTGGTTCAACGACAATGAAGGCGGCGTGAGATACACTAGTCTGTTGCTATAGTGGTGACTCAAAAATGTCAAGTTGTAGTCCCTATGCAAGCAATATGAAGATTTTAGCATGAAGAACAATAAAAAGGTGCCTTCTTACATCTCTAGAGTGATTGTGGTCACTAATAAGATGAAGCCTTGTGGAGAAACGCTCTTTGAACAAGTAATCATTGAAAAGTTACCGAGATCACTTACTCCTTTGTTTGATTACATAAGTGTAGCCATGGAATACTATAAAGATACCAACAACATGAGAATTGAAAAGCTTCAAAGTAGTTTAGAGGAATAAGAGTTGCGTCTGGCTGAAAAGAGACTCTGGACAAGAGTTAGTATAGGCTTTGAAAGCTCAGACTCTTAAAGCTTTTTCTAGAAAGAAAAACCAGAAGCAATTATGATTAGAGAACAATAAGAAGTATGGTGTTGGTGTTCAGAAGTCAGAACTCTCCAATTGTGATAATAAATATCAGATTGATCAGAAGGGAAAAGTGAAGTTTGACAAGAGGAAGGGTCAGTGCTACAGTTGCAACAAGTTTAGCCATTTTGTTACTGATTGTTGGCCAAACAAGGTTAGCAAGGGTGAAAAAGCCAAGATAGCTAGAGAAGGTTCTGGTGATGAATGTGTGTTATTAATGGAATTTGAAAATGTAGGTGGATCAATGGTATACTTGTGGTATATGGACACTGGCTGCTCAAATTACCTAAATAGAAACAAACAATGGCTGGTTGATTTTGACTCTAGTAAAAGGGTTGTGATCATATGTGATGATAATGAGTTTCTGAATGCTAAAGTAATAGGAAATGTCAGAGTTAAGTTGAACAATGGGAAAAATTTATTGATCAAGGATGTATGGTATGTTCTTGGCATAAATATAAATTTGATGAGTGTAGGTCAGTTGATTGAAAAAGGTATTTCAGTAACCATGAAGGACAATCTCTTGAAGTTGTATAACTGTAATCAAAAGTTGATTATGTTGTATGAACTAGGAAGAAACAGAACATTCAAAGTGAATATTGCAACAACAAACATTCAATGCCTTAGTGCAATAAGTGCTAAAGGGGAAGTGAGTTGTGGCACAAGAGATTGGGACATCTTAACTACAAAAGTTTAGGGCATATGAGTTCAAAGAATCTGGTACATGGAATTCCTAAGATTGTAGCACTAGAGAAATTATGTTATATTTACATGAGAGGCAAGCAACCAAGATTTTCATTCTCATCATAAATGCTTCCAAGAACAACTCATGCCTTGGATGTGGTGCATTATGATGTATATGGTCTATTTGAGGTACCTTCACTTGGAGGGAACAAGTATTTTGTGTCATTTGTGGATGAGTTCACAAGAATGACATGTGTAACCGTCATTAAGTTCAAACATGAGGTGTTTTCTAAGTTCTAGAAGTTCAAAATGAAGGAAAAAAATCAAAGTGGACAAAGGTTGAAGATCCTCAGAACTGATGATGGAGGTGAGTTCAACTCAATAGAGTTCAAGAAGTTTTGTAAGGAATATGGTATTGAGCATGAGGTGATTGATCCATACATTCAACATCATAATGGTATTGATGAAAAGAGAAATAGAACTTTGCTTGACATGACAAAGAGCATGATGAAAGAGAAGAATGTACCTAAGCAATTGTGGGGTGAAGCAATTGCTACTTCAGTATATGTGCACAACAGATGTCCAACAAAGAAGTTAAAGGAAGTAATTTGTATTGAAAAGTGGCCTGGAGGAAAGTAAAGTGTTTGGTTCAGTATGTTACAAACATATACCAGATGCTACTAGAAGAAAAATGGATGACAGAAGCAAAGGAATGTTGCTTACAGGTTACCACAATACACATGATTATAATTTCTCTGTCCAATCACTAACGAAAATAAGGTCAACAAAGATATCATAGTGAAGGAATCAGAAACATTGGATTGTATCAAGTCTCAATCCAAATTTAACCCATTGTCAACACTAGAGTCTGATTCTACCTTTGAAAGAGATTCTACCTCTAAATGAGAGTCTGTCTCTAAAGGTGATTCAAACTCTAAAGAAGAGTCTGAATCTGAAGAGGACTCTGACTCTGAAAGTGAGTCTGGATCTAAAGTTGACTTTGAATATGGAGGTGAGTATAACTTTGATGATGGATCTTTCTCTGAAGGTCATCCAGCCTCTGAAGGTGGAGCAATAGAAGGTGGTTCGTCATCTAGAGGTGGAACTTTTGAAGGTGAAACTTGTGAAGGAGAATCTTTTGAAGTTGGTCCTGCTTCTGAAGGTTTCCACAATGACATAAAGTTAGACAAATACCAAGGAGACTTGTAGATTTTGAGTTACTGCAAGATACTGAGATTGATTATGAAAGGTAAGTCATACAGAGTGCCATGATGGTGGACTCTGAACTTGTCAGCATCAATGAGGCTCTTAAGAAGAAGGTTCGGGTGAATGCCATAAAGGAAGAGCTTAAGGCCATTGAAAGAAACAATACATGGGATTTGACTGTTTTACCTCAGAACAAGAAAGCCATCAATGTGAGATGAGTTTTCAAGATAAAGTTGGAGCCAAATGGTTCAGTTGCTAAGCATAAAGTAAGGTTAATAGCTAGATAATTCCCACAAAAGTTTGGTTTAAACTACTTTAAAATGTTTGCACTTGTAGCTATACATGAAACCATAAGATTGATTATTGTTATAAACGCAACTAGGAATTGGCCTCTGATACATTTAGATGTAAAGTCATCTTTTCTAAATGTTCTATTGCAAGGAGAATTTTATGTGTAACAACCTTTTGGGTTTGTGAAAGAGAACAAAGAAGGGATTATGTACAAACTGCATAAAGCCTTGTATGGGCTGAAACAAGCTCCAAGGGCTTGAAATTTGAAATTTGATTCATTTTTTAAGCATCTAGGATTCAAGAAATGTGAAATGAAGTATGGTATGTATGTGTATCATATCTTTTAAGGCATGTGATTCCAGTGTGTCTTTATATAGATGTCATACTTCTGACAAGGGTTTGTACTTCTGAGATAAACAAGGCCAAGAAGGTTCTGATGAATGCATTTGATATGAGTGACCTTTAAAATATGGTATATTTTATAGGGATGGAGATTTTACATTCTAAGAAGGAAATTATTGTGCACCAACTGAAATATGAACTTGATATGCTAAAGAGTTTTGAGCTTATAAATTATAAGTTAGTAGTTACATCTGCTGAGATAAATCATAAAATAGACTTCGATTCTGATGGCAAATGCTACAACCTTCAAACAATTGGTTGACTGTCTGAGATATTTGTGTAACTCCATACCTGATATCTGTTATACATTTGGAATGCTAAGTAGGTTTATGAGTAAACCAAAGTGGTTACACTACCAAACTGCAGTCAGGATTCTGAGATATGTAAAATGAGCTACGAGGCATAGAATTTTGTTTCCTTATGGAGTTTCAGATGATGTTGAGCTAGTATACTACTCATACTCTGACTGGTGTGGTGACAAAGTAGACAGAAGAAGCAACCAATGGTTGCATTCTCAACATTTGAAGTTGAATACCTAGCTAGTGTTGTATCAGTTTGCCAGACTATTTGGCTGATGAATTTGTTGCATGAACTGAAGTTCAAGGTTAGCAAACCAATCAAGTTAATGATTGACAACAAACTTTTCATAAGTCTTGTAAAAAATCCATTGTTACATGGAAGAAGCAAGCACATTGATACTAAGTACCATTTTTCGCAGAATCAGGTTCATAATGGAATACTTGAGGTTGTTCATTTCAACACTCAGAAATAACTTGCAGATGTGCTGCTCAAGGCAATCAAAACTGAACACGTCATCAAATTAAAGAATGAAATGGTGTTGTTGGTTTTAGCTTGAATGTGAATTAAGGGATTATGTTGAATGTAATTCAACATTCAAGTTAGTTTAACTTTGAATTTCATTTATATATAAATTTACATTTGCATTTGAGTTTGGATGAATCTATACGAGGCCAAATGAAAGTAAATTTGTATCAGACTTTGAACTTTGCATCACAAATATAATATTACTATAATCAATTTCACTAATTAATTTTTTTAAAACCGCTTGCATCACAAATATAATATTTAATTTTAGACAGAAATACCATGATTCACACTTTTCTTATATTATCAAAATAATAAATGGTCCTTATATAATTACTAAAATATAAATATGTATATGTATATATTGGTTGTTTTAAAAGAAGCTCAATATTAGTGGGACCTTTGCATACACAAGCAGAGGTGTAGGTCCGTCCTGATCTACTGGTTGGATTAATTTAATTAGATTTTTATAAAGAGTTATTAAAAAAAAGGAAATGTGTTAAATTAAAATAATGAACTTTTTAATATCTTAAAGTAACAAGTTTTTTTTTTTTTGAAATGTGTCTATTTAGTGCAAAGGAAATTAAGATAATAATTTTTTTTGTAGAATATTTTTATTTTATTTTAAACCCTTAAAAAGTATCTGTCATTCATTACCAAGAACCATTAAAAAAATATAAATATGTTAACTTAAAATATTTATTTATTATTATAAGTGAGTGAAATAACTCAACCAATATACGTTAATTGGATTAAATTGATGTAAATTGCTACAATAATATTTAAGAACGTGTTGATATTTATAAATCAACAAGTTTTATAAAAATAGTTAAAAATAAGATTAAAAAATAGTGTGTGGCATAATAAATTTGATCCAATATATTTACAATTTTGTTTAAATATATATAGATGTTAGTCTGATAATATCCGTGATTAAATAATTTAGAAATAGTATTTAGAATAGTATAAAGAGAGATAAGCAATGACACAAATTGTTACTCACTTTTGGAAATTAAGTGATTGCTGACTACTCCTTCCTTGAGTGTTCTGCTTTCTTTCATTTCATTTCAATTCCCACACATCACTTCTTTCTATCCTATTCTCTTTGTCCCTTCTCTTCCTTAATTTCTTAACCAAAAAAAATCACTTATTCTCTTAATTTTACTCTTTATGGAAACTGAACCGCAACTACCCATCCTCATCAAGTCTAGGTTCAAACGTATCTGTGTTTACTGTGGAAGCACTCCAGGAAAAAATCCTAGCTACCAAATTGCTGCTATTCAGCTTGGGAAACAATTGGTAATTAAGTATTCATTCATATTCATCTTGTTGTTCTGTTTTTCCTCTGTTCTATTGGGATGCAGAAGGAGAAGAGATTATTAATTAATCTGAATGATTAAGTTGATTCATTTGACATTTTTGAAAAATATATAATAAAAGTGTGATTCATGTGTGTAGGTGGAAAGGAAGATTGACTTGGTATATGGAGGAGGAAGTATAGGCTTGATGGGTCGTATCTCTCAAGTTGTTTATGATGGTGGATGTCACGTGTTAGGGTAATTGCTTTTTTTATCAAATATTTAATATTTGAAATTTATCGTGAATAAATAAAATATCGCGAGTTCGACTTCCAATCTGCGCCTTCTGATGTTCTTCTAGAGTTACAATTTTTTATTATTTTTTGTGCTCATGAATCATGAATCTTCCTTCTTGCTTCCTTGTGCAGAATCATTCCAAAAACACTTATGCCAAAAGAGGTATTTAATTACTGCTACTAGTATTAATCCTGCTATCAAATTAAAATTATACAACTAATCAATGAATTAATTATTGTAGATAACTGGTGAGAGTGTGGGAGAAGTAAGAGCTGTATCAGGGATGCACCAACGCAAAGCTGAAATGGCGAAACAAGCTGATGCTTTTATTGCCATGCCAGGTTAGTTAGTTAGTTAGTTACAAGTTAGTTATTCATCTTTCTCCAACTATGCACACGTGTGAAGTTTGGATAACAAATTCTGTTACCTTTTTCTTTCTTTCTTATCATCAAGTCTCATCTCTCACATCATTATGTATATAATTGTAATGAATTAAATTAATTAATATTTATTTAATGATTGAAATTAAAACTCCAATAGGTGGATATGGCACACTAGAAGAACTACTGGAAATTATTACCTGGGCTCAACTTGGTATCCATGATAAACCGGTAACAATTTCATTCCTCTGTCGAATCATTTTTATTTTTGTAAAATTGACCGTGTATATCAATTAAATTAAATTTTATGAATGGGGCGCAATGGGTTGCAGGTGGGGCTATTGAACGTGGATGGTTACTACAACTCGTTGCTGGCATTCATGGACAAAGCTGTGGAGGAAGGTTTTGTAACACCAGCTGCCCGTCACATTATTGTATCTGCCCAAACTGCCCAAGACCTCATGTGCAAACTTGAGGTACTATTATTTACAATTTGCAAATTTTTCCATTTTAATTCCACGTACTCTTAACACTTTCTACATTCTAATTTTCGTACAATAATTTGCACATGATTGGGACAACACGATGGTAATGTATACCCCAATTATTGGAAACGATCTGAGCCGTTGATTTCAACAGGAATATGTCCCTAAGCATTGTGGTGTGGCTCCTAAGCTAAGTTGGGAGATGGAACAACAGTTGGTTAACACAGCAAAGTCAGATATTTCTCGTTGACTCAAATTTAATTAAATCTTAATCTATAATTATCATACTAATCCACCGTCAAGGTGGACCCTACATTTTAGTATAGATGTAAGCTTCACAGATTTGTTCTTGCTTCGATTTGTTTTTTTTATTTTTATTTTTTTGTTTGTTTTGGCTTTTATGGTTCAAACTATGTAATTTGTTACTTAACGAACTAATTGTGAATTATTGTATGATCAAGAATGAAATAATATATTAGTATATATAATATAGTGTGATTTTTCTATCATGTCGGTGATTAGGAATGTTATATTCTTTTATGCGTTTAACATATAAAAATAATCACTTGTTGAATACAGCTTTCAATTAATCGTTTCAAAAATATAAAATAAAACTATCATTTATTAAATAAAAAAATAAAATCTACTTTAAATTAATTATGATACACATTTAACATTGAATTCTAGAGTCTACATCTACTTTAGAGTTTAGATAGGCACCTATTAACTATTAGTCTGCCTCGTTCCGTTTTAAACACGTTAAAAAAGAAAGTATGACGAGCAAATCCACCAAATAATGAACTTAAAAATAAAATTTGTCCTGCCAAGGTGGTGAATTGGTGGACAGTGAATTTACATGTCTATTTTTATTTTTTATTTTTCATTTTTTAATTGATTAATAGATTTATTTTTACATTTTAATTAAACTTTTCAATTATTTTTAGAATGGTTTTTATTATTATTATTTTTCTTAACAAATTTTGCTTAGAACAATATTGCATATATTCACAAATAAATGTATAAAATAGAATCATCAACAAGTATTCCAAAATATAGTTCAACATATTAGGATGGAGGAGATAGGGAAAGGGTTTTATTTCGGTGGATTTTCAGTATATTGGAAGGAAGATGAACAGCCTAGCACATGTGGTGGCTAGGGTTTCCATAACTCAGCAGAGTGTTGAGGATATGGTTGTGGGAGTTGGTAACCCTAATTTGATTTAGGGTGGGTTTTGTGGTTGGGCTTGTGGCCCATGTTGTGTTTAAAAAAAAAAGTATAAAATAGAATCATCAACAAGTATTCCAAAATATAGTTCAAGTATTAACCTTCAATCAATCAAACAAAATAATTTCAATATAATAATTTACAACTTATCACCTAATCACTATCTGTGTCATTTCTACCTAGGAACTCCTAGATATGAGAAACTCCTCTCACTTTCTATCAGTCATAAACCATTGACAATACCACAAGAAACCAAAATAGAAGAACACTCTTCCAATTACAATACTCAATTTTGCGTAAAAGCTTTAAACTAAGAACAATAACCTGTAACACAATAAAATATTTACTTAAAAGCTCATGAGTGATTTCCAAGTAAAATCAGTCTAACTCTAATTATCAAAAGATAATAGAGTGGATCACAATGAACAAAGAACACACTAAAAACCCTAAAACCTTATCGCATGCACACACAAATTTTTTCTTTTCTCTGTCTACATTCTTTTTTCTAGGTTTAGTAAGTTCTTATATATAAACTCTTGCAGAATAGACATGGACTCTTCAATCAAATCCAATCTTCTAGTTGAAAATCATCTACAAAATCTTCTCCACAAAAATAGGAACAAATCTTAAAAGTTTCCTAAAAAGGTTCAAAGATCCTTTTTAAGAAATACACACAAACCTGTTAAGACGGAAGTTCCTAAATTATCCATCCTTTCACACTATAAATACCAACATAACCCTGCCCTAGTCTTCTAGTATAACATGTCCTGACGCATGTCCCAACACCATGTTGAACATGATGTATGATCCTCATGATAGAACATATGGTTTAACATCTTGATGTGAGCATGTTTTACCAAAATGGTTGTCAATCCAAAAACCACATAACTTTAAAAAATGGGTTTCAAAAAGGGCAAGTAAACACTACAGTCTTCAGAAAGATACTTAAAAATGATATCCTAATTGTCCAAGTATATATGGATGATATTATCTTTGGTTCTACTAATAATTTTTTTTTTTTGCAAAAAAATAAATAAATAAAAGTCAATACAGACTATTTGAGATGACTATGATGGGAGAACTGAAGTTCTTCCTTAGTATTCAAATCAATTAATGCAAATTTGGAGTTTATGTTCATCAGAAAAAATACACAAAGGATCTTATGAAGAAGTTTAAGCTAGATGATTGCAAGATCATGAAAACCCTATACATCCAACCTACACTTTGAGCAAAGAGGAAAGTAGTGCCAAAGTCTGTCAGAAGTTGTATAGATGTATAATTGGATATTTACTTTATTTAATAGCTTCTAGACCAGATATTTTATTAGTGATTGCTTGTGTTCTAGATTTCAGTCATATCCTGGGAAGACTCACTTAATTGTTGTTAAGAGGATCTTTAAGTATCTAATGACTTCTCAACAAGTGTACTGATAATGTCGTATTAATAAATAAGATCAAATTCACATGGACTTCTTTTTAACAAGACAAATTTGTGTAATGCATAGAAAATAGTAAATTGGGGGGGGGGGGGGTCGAGTTTGAATGCAAAAATAAAAGAAAGTGTTTAAATAAGAGTAAGAAAACGGCCAAGTTGTGTATAAAATTCCCTATTTTTCTGTTGTTGATGTTAGATGCCTTACATGAATAATCTTACCACTATAATCCCATGGAAAATTAACAAAACCACTATAAATAATCCCTAACAATATAACTCACTAATCACTACTCGAAGTTTCTTATCCCTAGTCCATCAGCGTAAGTAGGATCAGGTGATGCAACATAAAGTTAATTCACTAGCCATTACACGAGGTCTCCTATTCCTATTAAACCAGCATAAGCACAATAATTTCCCACCACCCATTCGGCAATTTTGAGTCGCAACGCTAAGGTACACTTCACCACCCATTATGCCTCAGGCCTACAAAAAGCTTCTATTATCTATAGGCCTAGTACCTTGTTTATTACTTTTTGATCATGCCAATAGTTCCTAAGAGCACATACATGAGGAGGTTGAAAATTAAAAAGAGAATTTATAGCAGAAGGAGAATAATCAATATACTTACCTCGCACATAAGAGGTGTAGGTGCCTACCTCAACAAATGCCGCATTTGCATAAAATTCTAGGCCTGTTGTTTTATTTGCTTCATGAATTAAATTGTTGGAACTTACCCAATACCTTTATTGAAACATCTTAACCACCTCACCAAAACCTTGTAAATATTCAAAAAAAACAAAGACTTTGTCACTCACAATGTGGTAATCCACTAATTTGAGGTATTTCTCAGCATGAGCCTCAGAAAGAAATTTGAGATTGGGGAAGGTATGAGCATTTAAAGTAGGGGAAGATCTTAAGTATGAATCTCTTGTCAATCTTCCTCTTTTTGGATCCATATGTACCTACAACAACACAAATAAAAACAACAACATTGCACATAGAAAAAGAAAAGAATTACGCAAAGAGTGCTTAGATGAATTTGTGAAATATAGAAGGAGAAAGGAAAGAATTGTGGAGAATGTGATTTGAAAAATCACTATTTATAGGCCAAGTAGTCGTTTCCCAATACGTGCATTATACATTTATCACACGCACAATGGAAACGGTCCTCTCCAACGTCTCTCTCTCTAACGTCTATATCACATGTGTCACGCCCTCATCACGCGCGCTGTAACACCCTTCTACCCCCAAAGCAAATTATTTAGATTAATATCAGAGTACAACAACAAGAAGGATATCACATGTATATCGAAAACATCAAACATATAATGTCATGTCCCATAACACGGGTTAATCAACATCATAAAATAATATATATTCATTTTTCAGCGGAATCAAACTCAATAGTTCAAAAATCATTATTTCTTCTAAAAAATATAACTTATCCATCCAGAATTTAACATCATAAATTAAGAGAGAATTTTCTTCAAACATCATAATACGAAAACATGTTTAATAACTAAAACCCTAACCCGGTGTTACATGACACATAGCAAGACACAAGACTCAAAAACTACTCTTAATATAATAATAGACACGCTCTGAGACCCTGATAAACTCCTTTTGCACTGCAAAACTATTCTTTATCATCTGCAAGTTACCCACATAAGAGGCAACATTTCCAAGGTGACAGAGTGAGTAATCATAATTCATTATAAATATACGGGAACATGAAATATGAATAAATCAGCACAAACATATCATGCCAACATCAACAACAAAATTCAGCAACAACACCACCATAAACACATTCCAAAAAGAATGCAAACTCAATCATCATGAAATGCACATTATGCATGTGGTACCAATTTCATCATGAGATGGATACATGACCATCAACCCTCCACAAGGGAGCACATAGTAATCACCAAATCACTTCAATCTACACAATGGGATTGAAGCTACCAAATAGGCCGAAGCCCCATCGTGAATGTCATGAAATGAAATGATGCGTTACACCGTAAAAATTCATCGAGAAATAAAATGTGCATCATTCATTTCATATCTAACAGTTCACACATCAAATAATTATATAATTTCATCGTAACAACACACCAAAACCTTATTTCATTAGCTATCTTAACTCATCAGGACCTAACCATTCATTTCATGTTCAACAAATAATCATCATAAAATCATGTCTTTCATCATGACAACACATCAACAATACTTCTTTATCAATAGTACAACAAAACAACTTATTTGATTCCACGAGGCAACCAAACAACTCCCCCTCATCGATAACAACAAAACACCAATTCACAATAACATCATGTTTATAGTCATAAAACCAATTTTTAACAATACAACAAACAAATCCTTTTACTCCATAATAACAAATCATCAATTTACAATAAAATCATATTTATAAGATTCTTTTCATCATGACAATACCCTATAACCCTCGTTCATCAACATCTCCAAAATAACCCTTTATAGTTAAATTATGGTAAAAATCATAAGACTATTTTATTGTTTTCTAAAAATTCAGTTTGCAAAGTATCTCACATCACTCATTTTCCCTTATAAAAATAAAGTTCATTTTATTACCTTTCCGACGCTTCAAACGGAACTCAAATCGTGTTTACGGATTAAAAGTTATGCATTTTTCAAAAAACCAAAATCTGCCATTGATACAGTGTTAACCGGTTAACCCATAGCGTTAACCAGTTAACACCTGCGAAACTTCAGAAAAACACCAATTTTGAAATGGTTAACCGGTTAACCCATAGCGTTAACTAATTAACGCACGTATATCAACAAATTCTCTGCTGTTTACGAATTCAGCACCCAAAGCCCCAAAATTTTCATACGATTTTCATCCTAATACTTTCCAAAACTCATTCACAACATCAATCAAATACAAAAACCACTAAGACATCAATTGACATATCAATGATATGATTCTAACACATTCTAACTACTCCAATTTCATCAATTATGCTCATACACTCAACCTAAGTCAAGACCCCTAAAACTCATAAAACTCATACAAATCTAATCTACTCATAACCCAATTCCTATATAATTACAATAGATAATGAAAAATCCTCATACCTTAGAGAATTTCGCTGATTGATACTCTTCATCCAAGGTTCTTCGCAATTTCATGACTTTGAGCTTCCTCTCCCTCTTTTCCTCTCCTCAGAGCTCCTCTTCACCAAAAAGAATACGACAAGTGAGAACTTTAATCGTGTTCTCCTATTTGGGTAAAATTATCCCAGTTAATGATTTTCCAAACTTATCCTTACTCTTTTCTCATAAAGACCACCTTGCCCTTTCTTCAATATACTTTTATTAATAATAATAATAATAATATAATAATACACTAATTATTCATATTATATAAAAATACTCTTATACTCCAAAATAACCAACATAATATGCATACTTCCACTTCTATTATTTTAAATAATAAGCAATAATTCGAATAATACTACATGATTATTCTTATTATTAATATTATTAAAATAATTTCACCACAATGCATCGGACCATATAATCACCTCTTGTCAAAATCATCATATATCCTCCAATAAGCAACAATTTACTCTTAATCGAATTTGGGGTGTTACATGCGCGATGCTTAATGTACTCATATTATTTCCCAATGTCTATATCATGTGCGTTATGAACATATCGTGCACGATAAATTCCTATCATGCACGTGATAACATGCATGATTATTCCAAGGGCTTAACCTTTTTCCTCCTATTTTCTTCTTCTTTTCTTCATCTTTGCTTCTTTTTTCTTCTCCTCTTTTACATGTTTTCTCTTCTAGCAAAATAATACACAAATTGTACATGTTGCAAATTAAAATTCAATGTAAAATTAAAATAAATTCTTACCGATAGGTTGCCTCCCGTCAAGCGTTTATTCTCCGTCACAAGCTTGATGATCCATGCCTAAGGCACGTCATACACAAGGGATACCCTCATGGCGATCAATTCACTTGTTTATATTCCTTTGTCAACCTTGCTACCTTTTTCTTCCAGATGGTAGCATGTATCCATGTCTTCCACATCGGTGTCCAGTCATACACATTGACAACCACTTTTTCTTTGTTGAACTTCAAGACAACTTCACTCATTTCCACATCTATTAAGGCTTTCCCAATTGCCAAGAATGGGTGTCTGAGAAAAAGTGACCCTCCTGAATCTCCTTTCATATCAAGTACCACAAAATCTGCAGGGAAAACTAAACTATCGACATGAACTAACATGCCTTGTAAGATATCAAACGGATAAGTAACAGATGAATCAGCTAAAGTAAGAGTCATATAATGACCTAAGCTTTATTTTCTTTTAGAGTCAGTTGGGATGCAACTGATAATCCCTTTTGTAGCAAAGGGATTTCAAACAAGTTTCAACGATATTAACTATTTGAAAAAACATTTCAACGTCTCTATTCAAGCTTCTCAAAGACTTTTATGCAAGATCTCCAATGACTCTTTTTCTCTCTATATAAGGATATGAAGACTTGAAGAACATATAACTATTGACATTCAAAGAGAAGTTACTCTGTCAAAAACAAAAGTCCAAGCTGAACTTAGGATTTCTTATCATTGTATATCTTAGGAATCTCTAAGTCTTAAAGAGTCTATTTGCATTTTATTAAGTTAACACCTATTATTGTATATCAAATGTATTACCCCTAAACAATCTTGTATCTGTTAGGTAGATTATTGAAAATCTCTTACTTAGTGTTTGAGCATTTGATGTCTCTTGCTTGTGTGCTCGAGCATAGAAATATCTTGCTTGTGTGATTGAACATAAAAGTATCCTACTTGGTGTTTGAGCATTGAAGGTCTCTTGCTTGTGTGCTTGAGCGAAGTGTAATATTGTGTGATTATAGTGAAAATCTTTTGTAAGCACAAAGGGACATGATTACTCTCGGTTTGTGAGAGGAACCATGATAACTTTGTGTGTCGCTCTTCGTTCGTGATTTACTCATCCACTGCCTACATCTTACCTCTAATAAGTTCATGTTTTATACTTTGTGCTTAGAATCTGACTAGAGCTTAAAAAGAAAGAAAAAAGTAAACACAATTCAACCTCCTTCTTATATATTTTTCACCTTTAGAGGTATCAAGACAAAGAGAACACACATAGTCTAGGATTGATTATGAGGATGTTCGTGGTTCTCTGATTAAATGCAAGGTTGAGATAATTTTGATTGTGTTCCATTAGAGAGATATTATTACAATGAGTTACCTAAAAATTCTCATTACTGTCAAGTTTGTTGTTCTCTCGTCAAATTTGTTAAGTTATCTGAGAATTAATAAGTGGATCATCAATTAATTCGTTGAACCTGGGCCAGATCAAATTAAAGTGAATATTTTCTTAAGAGAATTTTTTAATAACTTAAAATTTGTTTGAATATAAATAATTTAGAGATGAATTTATTTTAAAAAAATTAAATATAAAATATGTTTATGATACAATTATATGAATTTTTTAATCGAGTATTCTATGTTGTAGTGATTAATTTTACAAAAATCATAAAAATTAATTATTTAAAATACGTAATTTATATTTCTAATATTTAAAATTTCAAGTTGAAATATATGATCTCCCTATCTTAATAGCCTACTGTTTCTTTCAGCACTTGAACAATTTATTTGAGGTAGAAAAATTGTATTTATCATATTGTAATAGAAACAAACAATCATACCAACATATTCACCATAGTTTTAACCTAAAGTGAATTAATAATATGTAAATTCCAATGTTGAATAAAATAATTAATGATTTGAAACAACACCTGTCCTTGACCGTACTTAATGGACAATAGACATGTGCAAGTTGTTGGTCGTGTACAAATGAAAACGAAACAACAAAAGGAAGGAAAGATAAATTTATAAAGTGATGACAAAGGACTAACTACTAGCTAGTGTGTATAGGTTGGTTGGTGTTCAAACAGCAATTCCTTCAATCCAAGATAAGAACTAAGGGCCCATTAGACCACGAGCAACTAACGTGTGAGAGTTCCCACGTGAACATGGCATTATGTGATAGTATAAGATATAGTAGCTAATAGTATGAATAAAGATAAACAGATGAAAACACAAGAATTATTCTAGTTAACTTAATGTCGACTAATCTAATTTTCGTTATCTTTTTCTCTTTATGAAAAAGAAAATTCAACAAAAGATAAACAAAGGGTTATTACACAGAGAATGAAAACATATCAATACATAATTGGTACTATTTTTTTTAAAATGAGAATAATAATAAATAAAAAAAAGGAAAAAGGTGGGGAAAAAAAAGACCAAACAAAAATCCTCAAAAAAGAAAACTAGATCAACCAATTAATTAAGTTTGTGATAAATCTATAAAGGCATCCCAAGCCTAATTGGTACTACCAAATATTATCTATAATTAATTTTATCCTCTTACCCCAACTTGATCCATCCCTCCTATATTCTCTATACAATTATCATTTTATTTTTGTAAAATTTTTAACAAATATATTGTGCAATTTTGAATTTTTTAAAAATCTTTAGCGATTTTCGTATATTTCATAAAGACTATCAGACAATTACAATTATGACCAGTACGTCTATGTTTTTACCGTATTTTATATTTTTTCAGGATTTTTCACGTTTTTATGGAAATATCCGGAAAAAACATATTTTTCTGATTTTTTTTTAAAATTTTGGTAAAGATATGCAGATCAAGTGACATTCAGATTATGTTTGGGAGAGGTGTATATGTGATATGTCGATGCTATGACTTTATTTATTATTAATACTTTGAAATTAACTTATGTTTGTTTACTTTGATTGTTATAGGACCGTATTCCACTAAAGTTGAAAATTTTCTCTAATGTGGTGATGCCACGAGAGATGAAGGCGATTGTTGAGGATTGTAGTCTCATTCCATTAGGGGACTATTCGCTGACCATGTTTGACGATAAACTATTGACAACCCTTGTTGAGCGATGGCTATTGAAATGCGGTACATCAGCAAGCAACAAAAAATTTGGAAGTATTTTTCCGGGAATTTATCGTGTCCACAGAGATCCGTGCTACTGAACTATCGTTTGACAAAATCTAAGTTTATGAGTTTGAATTAAAAATGGGTATAGTAAAATTGGAAAAGTAAATATGAACATAAAAAGAATTCGTTCTTCAGAGAAAAGAAACTTATAAAGCATATGTATAATTCACTTATCACAAACATAACTTTATCGATCATTTTCACTCTACTACAATAGTCGTCAAAATCATCCAGATTCACTCATAACAATGTCCATCTCTGGCACACTGAGTTAAGAGGGCAACCATATCACTCCCGTCGTCACTCTCGCGGACGACGTCTAAAAACACAGAAGACATTAAGTTCTGACACCATAGAGATTATTCTCTAAATCTATCTCTAGCATATAGACAATAGATATCCATCCCTAATCAAGATTCATGATGTTTATCTCTAACACAACACAAATCCAAACATAAAGGCAAAAAAAATCAAGGAAGACGTCGATAATGATTTGTAAAGTAGATTTTATACAATATTATGATCAACAAAGATACATATTTTCATAGTAACTATACACCACCCAACAAATAGAGATTACAAAGAGAAGAGAAGAAGAGGAACCAAATATTTATTGGTTTGTAAACACCAATCAACGAGAGATTCAACTCCGGATCATCCATATGCAAGCTCCATTGTTGTTTTCTAAGCTAATCCTATGAAGAAATGAAGTTTGATGGAGTGGGAGAATAAAATACCCAAACCATAATCTAAAAAATGTGTTTTTGGCCATTTATAAGTTGTCTTGATCGCAGAGTGCGCTTAGCACGGTCCCGAGCGCTTAGCACACCCTTATTTAAGTGTTAAACCAACTTAAAAGTGCGCTAAGCGCGGTCCAACGCGCTTTGTGTTGTGGTGAAAAAATATCAGCACTTGTTTTCTTCATAACTTTTGAACCATAACTCTATTTTTCACCCAGTTCGAAGCGTTGGAAAGCTTATTCAATGCTCTTAATGAGTATGCCACGATATCTTTTCTTGAATACCTGAAAAAATAAATGGAAATCAATTTAACTCAATGATATTTACATAATAACGCAATATATACACTATAATGTAAAGTAAACGTATTTAAAAACAAAGTGGGGTTTATTCGAACGATTTTAACAAAAATTATTGATAAGTGAAATAAAACTTTTATACAAAAATAGGTATAATTTGCACTTATGAATGGCATAAGGATAAATATTCCTTCCATATTCCATTTGATGAGATGGCGATTACATTGGATGATGTCTCCTCTCTGTTTCATATTCCACTTATTGGTAGTTTCTTCATCGCTCATATCATTATTTAGGAGCTCACTCGTATAACTGTTGCATAGCACTTGGGGGTTATTGAGAAACATGTGATATATAAGTTTAAGTTTAGGAGAGGTGCTCACTTTCACCTATCTTGGTTGCAGGATGGGTATGGAGATCTAGTGCATCAGGGTATGTATGAGGCAACCACAAGGGTATATATGATAGATCTTGTAGCATGTACTATCTTAGAGAATAAGTATTATATATATATATATATATATATATATATATATATATATCGATGCGAAGTACATGTGGCGGTTTACTCACCTTGAGCATTATAATTGGGCATTAGGGCGTGCTGCATTCACTATTGTAGCGGTAAAAATCGTGAGTATAAGCTATTGATTAAATTAACTCTAGTAAAACAGAGTCGCCATCACATTTTTATTTTATTTCAAATGGAAAAGGAAAAAAGAGCGAATAAATCATAAAATGAATCTAAAAGCAAAAAACTAAAAAAACAAACAGAGAAAGGGTAAGGGGTTTTGGTTACAAAATGAGAAGGTGTTAACACCCAAAATGTCTGTGGCACTCCATGAGAGCCCTTTGAAATATTTATGATTTTGGTTTTAAAATGGTTTGGTAAATGAGAGTGAGGGGATGAGAAAAGAATTATTTTTTAATGTTTTTATGTTTGGAGAGGTTTACCACCTCATGCCTACGTACCCATAATATGCAATGTAAGATCAAAACCACGTAGTTCGTGGTACAAATAGTGAAAATTGATTGGTTTTGATTGATTTTAATAAGTAAAGACAATTTGTCATTTTCAAGATGATAGCCTCACAAATCTACCATGAGAATAAGGGCATGGACTTCATACATCATTATGGGGAGGGCGCCAACTCGGATAAAATCGACGAGTATGTCACTAAACCCCCACAAATGATAAGAGACTCGATTATATTAAACTACAACCATGGAGATTGGGGAGACTTACACCCGACTAGAAAAAAATGGCTCATAGTCTAAACTTGAAAAGAAAACAAAAAGAGTGCACAAAGGCACAAAACAACTTGAATGAATTTGGTTCTTTTTATTTTTGAATTGAAGTCAACATTATTAAATTCATTGGCATTTATTAAAAGAAAAGAAGAAGTAAAATTCACTTGACAAAGGTCAAGCTTTGAATTATTAAAGTGGTGAAGGTTTTAAAACAAGAATCCTTTGAAAAAGGGAGAAGATTTTGAAAATTAAAGAAATAGAGGAGATGAAGAGGCTATCCTAAAAATAAAAGAAAAGAGATAAGGGGAGATAGATCTAACCACTTGAATATGATTCCAAGAATAAGAAAAAGAGTTTCATCCTTATAAGCATAAGCTAGCAAGTGACCAAATAAAGGCTAAGGTACCAACTTCGTAATGATCAAAGCAAAAGGAAGGTGTCCTAGAATCTAAGTCCAAAAATCCAAGTCCATTACAAAGGATAGTAACCATAGTCCAAGAGATCACAAGTTTTTTTTAGAGGTTTAGGCCTTTATTGATTTTTTTTGGTGTCCAAAGGACAAAAGAAAAGAAAAACACAAACACATAATGACATAAACATAAACATGATAATGGATGATATAAAGTATAATAAAAATAAAAGAGAGAAGGGAGAAAGAGATAAAATAAAAAGGATAGAGAGCAAGAAGGAAATAAAAGCAATATAATAATATACATATGTGTCGCTCCCCGGATTTCCATCCTGGTACAAACGCGAAAGTGGCGCGGAAAAGGTTAGAGTCGCCAGCCGGGCATTTTTATCCCGAAGAAAGGGAATGGTAATGCTGCACAAACCAGAAGAAAGAAAGAGGAAGGACACGGGTCCTACGAACCAAAGAGACAGAGTTCGGGAGTCGGTTACGACCTGGGAAGGTATTAGCACCCAGATCGTCCGCCGTACCCGACGAGATCCACGCTTGCAAAAGAAACTGTTTCAAAGGGTGAGGGTATGAAAGCTGCCGCAAAAGAAAATAAAATGAACTGGATGAAAGAACTGAGAAAAGAAGCAAAGAGAAAAAATGTAGGGAAAATAAAGATTGTGCTCGAACGGGCCCTACCCCGCTGCCTACGTACCTCATCAGGATAATGAGGATCAGAGACGCTGTAGTTCCCCTAACTAGGGGTACTAAAAGGAAATTGCTTGTGAATTAAAGTTTGAACTGCCTATGCCATTGCTCAGGTGTTGCAGACTCGGACGAAGAGTGTGTAACCGTCTTGAAAAGTGACAAGTAGGAGCAAGTTCGCGTACGGAGCGAATGAGGTGAGAAAAGAATTCCCGAGGGAAAGACGCTTATCGTTTGTTTGTGTTTTTTATGGAGCTTTTATGATTGTGTCATAAGGAAGTGAACTCAAGCTCTCTTCAATGGAATATGCACTTGTCACTACATTCCAAGATGGAATAATAGAACAAGCACACTCAAGTAAGGAGAAGATCCCCAAAACTTGAACCCAAAGATTAGGGCTTAGGCTCACTAACTTGTTTACTTATGAAGTGTTTTGGTATTTACAGATGAAGAAGTGTTTTTTATGCTTTTCTTTATGAAGGAGATACCTTGATCAGACTTGTGCATCACAAGGTAAACTTGTACTATCCCAAGATGGGAAGACTACAAGCATACCTCATGGGATAAGGATATGGATAAAGACATCACTTCAAACTTATTAAGTGTTTTTTAGAGTTATGAGATGAGAAGAGAAGAAGAACCAAAAGGATCTCAAAGGAAAAATTCTAAAGGGAGACTAAAATAATCCTAAGTGTTAACATGCATGGATGTCCTAAGGGTTAGTGAGGTTTCTATCCTAATGAAGAAGGAAAGAAGAAGAGAAGAAGAAGATAGAAGAAGGGATGAGAAAGGCCTAAGCCCAACAACAAAGAGTTAGTGCACATAAACAAGTAATAAGAGAAGATGAGAATTGGAGATGTGGAACTCAATTCCCACACCTCACACTTACCATAGCCCCTGCAAGGTTAGTAAAGCATATAAGTGAAGCAAGATAAAGCAAATGGCATGCTAATATCAAACAATAAGAAGTGAAATGGTATGAACATATGCACAATGCAAATGCAACTCAAAGGAATGAGGAGAAAAAATATGCAAGCTAAAGATGCAACATGAAACACTTATGAGAACAAATGCACACTTATGAAATATGTAAAGCAAAATGCAAGAGATATGGACTCAAAGCTCACAACCAGAACCAAAACAAGGTGAAAAACGGCTTAAGAAGCCAACAAGATGAAGAGAAAAGAAGTACATGACCAAACAATTACCAAATGGAAGTAAAAGAAACAAAGAGATGAAGTGAAAGCACTTAAGGAAACAAATGACTTAAAGAAGAAGCAAACACAAAAATTCAGAAGACACAAACCCTATCCTAGGACCAGGAAGGTACCCACACCCCATAGGAACCCCAAATGAGAAGAATAAGTTGGCACAAGTGCCCTTCTAGGTTTATATGAGACCTAAAGGTCCAAAAGAAGCAAAATAGGACAAGGTTCAAGATAAAATCCACAACAAATCAACCAAGCATCTAAAAATTCCACAATTGAAACCAAATTATCTTCAAACATGTTAAATAAACTAGCCAAAAGGGTTTGAAAAGATTCAGAAGCAAACTAGGTTTAATGGAGGCAAGAACACAAGTTAGGGTTACAAACTTAAATCACAAGTCACAAGATCAAGACTCAAGAAATAAGTTTTTAAAAATTCATAGAAAAATCACATGAGAAGTACAATGTCTTAAGAATTTAAATAAAAAATAATGGGATCGAAACTCAAAATATTGAAGAGTATGGAAAATAGACAAGGCAGAGTGGTCAAAATGGACTTAAAAAGAAGCTAGGTGAAAGGATGATTTAATTCAGACACGTGGCCAATGAAAAAAAATAAAATAAAAATATGATAAAATAAAAGAGACTCAAAATAACATACATGATTTTTTTGGGATTTTTTAAGTGAAGGAAACTATTTTAATAAAATAGAAAGCTAAATTGAATAAAAGGAATAAAAGAGAAAAAGAAATTAAATGGAAATTAGAGCAGGGGTGTGAAGAGCAAGGCTTTGCACTGGAAATGATTGGGCCTAAGTTGGGGTGGGGTGAGCATAGCAAGAGGGAAGCCCAGCCAATTGCGCTGGTACATGCTGTTTATGGTGGATATTTCGTGAAATAAAAGAAAAGGTTGGGGAAAAAAGAGAGACGCATGATGGATCCAGTGTCTGTGGTTGAGAGCTCATTAATTGAGCTGGAACTTTGGAGAATCATGAATGGTTTACGCACGGTACTTGTGGTGGAATGCGAAACATGAGGAATTAAATGAAACAAAACATAAATACAAAGTGACAGAAGGTGCTAGGGCTAGGTGGCAAGCTGTGGAGCCTTGGATGGACAGATCTGACGGCTTAGACCTCATCTTCTACATGGAAACCCTAGGAAGAACACAACATTTTTCCGGTGACCGGAGCTAGGGCTCCGGCACCAGAATCTATGACAGAGTTATAAACATCAATAAAAATAGATCAAGACCTCCATATCCACTAATTAGACCTCACTGAATTCAAATATAACATCAAAAAAAAGCTAAAACTCAATGAATTGGACGGATCGAAGAAAAACATAATGCACCATGAAACTTTGAACTCAAATAACTTATGCTATGATGCACCATTTTCAAATCCAAAAAGGGAAGAATCATCAGTGAAGATCAAAGAACACAAAGCAACAACTTAATTCCATTTCTAGATCACAACATTTAGAGTCATACCTGAGATGGAGATCTTGATATAGTGAGCTAGAAAACCAAAGAATAGAAACAATTCACTCCTCTTACTCCCTAGATGCAAAATAAATGCATCTAGAGTCTTGAAACACACTGGATCTGAAGTTTCAAAGCAAGTTGCCTTTAAATGGTAAGCTTCTATTTCTGTGTCTTAAGCTCCAATGAATGGTAGAATCTTGATCTATATCACCCACTGATCAAGAATGTGGAAGAATTTTGTGATGAATGTGAGAGAATGAAGAGATATGTGAGAAAATGCAAAGTTGCATGAAGTTTGAGAGTGAGAGAATCAGAGAGATCTGAGACTTGCTAAACCCTAATTCTTCTCTTTGTGACCTCACAAGGCAATGCTGAAAGAATGAATTCAAATGCACGAATGAGTCATGAGTTTGAATGATTTTGAATAATTTGCACTTTTTGAGATAAGCATGCTATGATCATGCTCTTTTGGGCCTCTCAACACATGGGCAATTCATTTCCCACCCTTGATTCAAATCCAATCACTCCTGGCCTTTAGATTCAAGCATCACAATTGTTTCATGACTTTTGCCAAATTTGCATGTTTGGAGGGATTTCCTGTTGTGCACGAAAATGGACAATTATTTGGAGAAAATTGGTCATAATACAATGAATTTTAAGTTTGAAACATAATTGGGCCAATACCAAGTCACACAATTCAGATTTGAAGCCTCTTGCATTTGGTGGCATCATGAAATTTGGATTTTTGCCCTTGAAACATGACTTTTTCGAAGGACATCTAGAGAGATATAGGAATCCTATGAAAATTTACTTGTACTTTTTGAAAATGGGAGCCCTTACTATTCAACTTTCATGTTTGAATTTGGTCCATTTGAAGAATTTTTGATCATGTTAAGGCCATTTGAAAATTAGGGCAAAAGTTGCCAAATTTGGAAAATTCCATAAACCAACTTTGTACCATTTTTGCAAAACCCTTCAAATCTCCATGATTATTGAACTTTATGCATTCCAAACCTCTTATAACATTTTAAGGACCCATCTTGTCCAAAAAAATTGGGTTAGACCCCTTGAAATTGCACAGTTGACTTTTTAAGGGCACTGTTGACTTTTTCATTCATCTGCAAGCAACTGAGGCATTGACTGACTTCCACATGGAATTTTCTCATGAAAATTGGCACATAGGATCCTCTTAACATATATAAGACTTTTCCCAAATGAAATGGCCAAAGTTGTGAGATCTTGGTGCTTGAATCACAAACCCTGATTTGGGTGCCTTGTATAGGAGCTTTGCCTTGTCCTGAGATCTCTGATGATCATGAAATCTTCTGAGCTTTTGCTAATGGACTTGATCTTTTAAATGGAGTGTAGACTCACCATAAGACTTGTAAAAACTTATTGGGACCCTTGTCATGGCTTGAAATGCTTCAAGGACTTCCACAGATGACCATATGCTTGAAGCTAGGACATGAGGGATGTTATGCTTCATCTTTCCATGACATGATGCTGAGAAAATGATATGAGTATGATGAATATGATATGATATGATGCTTAAAATAAAGAGGGCAAATTTGGGGTGTTACAATATGCAGTGAACTAAATCATCCATAAAAGGTAACAAAGCTAAAATCTCAAAGCGACAACCGAATTCCGTCTCGCGTTTTGCACTATATGGTTGACCTATGCATTCAAGTCATTAGTTAACAAAACTTGTCAGAAGATTGATAGAATCAAAGCCTCTAATACAAGTTTGATAATTATGAACTTAATACAAAGAACAACCATGTTTGGGCTTGCACAACCAATCAATGTTCTGGCCACGAAAGTAAAAATTCCAATAAGGATTGAGAGGGACAAATGTAGCTCTATGTTAAGAAATCACCAAGTAAATTATATAGAAGTCACCCTACAACGAGGCCGGTCAATACCAATTAAGGTAACTATTATTTGTGATAATGCATGTTAGATGAACAACATATAAGTTGTCATCCAAAAACAATGCCGCACGAAAAGAAAATAGGTAACGGAGAAAATAAAAAAGGAGAATTAGATGGAGGGGTATGGAGAAAAACCAAATTGAAATGCACTTTTAAAGTCCTCCCATCTTTAAGATCAATCACCTCTAATTGATTGATTCAAGCTTGAAAAACATATCACTAATCCAAAACACCTCTCATGAATTTAACAGTTCATTTGAAGATAGATTTGAATTAATGAATATTAATCCACTCTAATCGATATCCGAAGTCCATTGATATTAAAGAGGAATTAGCCTAAAAAATATAGTCCAAGGTTGAAATAAGAAAGGAGGGGAAAAAGCAAGAAAAAACAACCAAAACAGCCCCAAAACAAGGTAAAAAAAATTAGTTCCAGGCCTGTGCAAATCAATTGCACAAGGCAAAAATCAGCACACAAAAAATGAAGAAATAAAGCAGTGCAAATCGATTGCACTAGTGTGTAAATCGATTTCACAAGGCAAAATCAGCAAAAAAATGTGAAGAAAAAAGGCAGTGCAAATCGATTTGCACAAGATGCAAATCAATTGCACGTTGTTCTATTTTCAAAAATCAACATTAAAATGGCAAAGTCCATGTTCAATCAATCCTTCAAACACTTTATGATCATTGATTCAATTGAGCACTAATTTACCACTAAATCAACAACAAATAACACCAATAAGAACACAATTGCAAGATCAAAAGATCAAGCAACAAGAATCAATCAAGATCTACATTATTGAGGATGAAGATGAAGGTGTAACAATGGTATGAGATGAATTACCACTTCAAAGATTAGAACAACTCCAAATTACTCCACAAGCAAGCTTGATCTACTAAAATTGATGAAGAAAAATGAAAAGGATGAAGGTTTAGCTCAAAGTTAATCAATATTTCAATGTGAATTCATGATAACTTTCAAAAGAAGAAATTGAGCTTTAGTGAATTTTGGTGGTTGGGGATATAATTTGCAAGAGGTTTTTTTGGCTCTCATCAAATAAATTTTAGCAAGGTGAATTTGGCGATCAAAAGCTTGTGAAATGAATGAAATGAGGCCTCTATTTAAATAGTTTAGGCTTGAGAATTTGGTGGAATGGAGCTTGCTTTGGGAGATCAAAATTAGGCTTGGAAATCAAATTTGGAGGAAAATTATCAAAAGAGTGGTGATTAACGAAGGTACATGGTTGGAATTAATTTTAATGATGTAGGGGAATTAAATGGATATGGTCTAGAATATTCTCAAATGATAAAATTAGTGTCAAATGCTTCAAAACTTGAAAAATACTGATTTTGGCCAAATTTTCCCTCGTGCATTCGATTTGCACATTGGTGAAATTGATTGCACTGCTAAAAATCTAAATATTTCGGCAAAATATACAGGGTGCAATTGATTGTACTAATGGTGCAATCGATTGCACAAGCAAAAATTGAAAGGTGCAATCGATTGGATAACCAGTGCAATCGATTGCACAATGTAAAATTTTGAAAAAATGTCTTATTAACTTGATTGTGTTGACTCTGAGCTCGATTCATTTGCTTGTCAAAGAAGGCATGGAAATAAACACATGAACCTTGGAATTTCTTGAATAATAATTAATAAAACTTGGGAATCCTTGATCAGATGAATTTGAATTATTCGTAGATCAACTTTGACTTTGTTCAGATCAAATTCATTCGAGTTGAGGAACTGTTTTGATGTTCTTTTTTTTCCTGAAAAGTTAGTAAAAGATGGAAAACAAAATATTTTTGGATTTTAATTAATGGTTAGTAAACATAAACAAATAAAAGGCAAATAATAGCAGTGATGATCCCTCGTGAGGCATGAACCTGCAACCGAGAAGGATAGAAGAACCAAAGTGTGATCTTGTTTGTATGCAAATGAAAAACAAAATCTTAGGGACAAAAATTAAGGTGTTACAACTATTCTATATGTTGCGCTTGTAGAGGCGATTATTTTTTTAGACCAGTCAGCTTGTTGTTTATATGAGTCTATTTCAGGTATAAAAAATTATTATTTCTTATTAATTTAGTTCTTTTTGCTGGTTATATGATTCTAAGTTATTGTACAGTGTTGGATATTTCGGGTTCAGGAAACAACACAGTCTTGTCAAAATAGTTGATATAAACACGTTTAAACTCTACCCAGTTTATTCCCATAATCACATCGAGTTGACTCAAAAGTAAACAAATCAAGCTACTACGAAGTATTTACCACAAATGGTTAAAGGGAAATTCAAACACACAAATGAAGTAGTCACCGAACAATTAGTTAGGGTATCAATATACTTCCAATCATAGAAGACACTTCAAGATTCAACTTGTTGGCACAATCGAGAGATATAAATGAATGTGTCACACTATTATCAATAATAACAATCGGAGAAACATCATGAATGAAAAACATACCTTGAATCAAATTATCTGATCTCGAGACATGCACGCCATTTAGATCAAACTGTCTACCGTTAGCTTACGCGGTAGTTGACGCCTTCCTCAATTTCTGATATTGGGTACAAATAGGTGACAAATCACCATAGATTCTACACTTGTTCACTAGTAATGAGAACTGACGAATCTCGTAATAACCAGTGAATTGCTTGATCTCAAGACATAAGTCACTCTCAAACTTGACATATTTCCACCCTTCAACTTCCACAACATTATAATGGGGACAAAATATTTGGAATAAAAAATATCTTAAAAAATTGGAAATAGCTTAAAAAATTGCTGGAACCGGAAATAGCTTAACAAACTTAACAAAACTCAATAAAACATTAGCACAAAATCACTGGAATCGGAAATAGCTTAAAAATTTGAATCAACAACTCAAAACTAATCAACCGAAGGACTGACATTCAACCACATATCATGATGGTCGTCTTGACAATACGTCACCTTTCCCCCACACAAATTCGTTATCCTGCTGATGCACGGGCAAAAATCTCATCTCAGAGACCATGACAGTCTTCATGTCAGCACGTTGACACCCGTTAACTTCCCCAGTTGCAGTGATGGGTTTCCCGTTACCCAAGTGATGCCCATCATTATTCTGCTGAAAACATAACTATGTTTTGCGTAATGGAAGCACTTACAAAACTACAATTTCAACCACTCAAATCGAACAAGAAAATATCATACATATTTATTCAATGTTTAATACATCATTTGCACGCAGGTTCACCATTTAATCAACATATTTTTCCCTAAATCAACACATATGTTTATCATATTAGGCATAACAACATGAACAATCATCATCCATATTTTTACATACAAATCATAAACGAATTCAGGCATAAAACAGAGCACGAATTAACACTAATCACTGGAATTAGGAGAAAAGGATGAGGATCTCTCACTATCCCTTATGAAATATACACCAAAGAGTGAATAATTTCCCCCTTAATTGAAGTTTGCAGCAAAATATTGAATTTTCAACAATAATAACTCTTCTCTCTTGGTTTATTTTCTTTCCTCTACAAATCCTCTCTTCTCAAGTTCCACGTACTACATAAACCTATCTTTCTCCTTCTTTTTCTTTTAAATAAAAACCTAATATCATATTTTATTATTTCTAATTCTCCCCTCCATTTTTGATATATCTCTCCTTATCCTACCACTTACTTTATTATTCTATTTCCCCTTATAACTCACTATTTTATTCTATTTCCCCTTGTCATGGCTTGAAATGCTTCAAGGACTTCCACAGATGACCATATGCTTGATGCTAGGACATGAGGGATGTTATGCTTCATCTTTCCATGACATGATGCTGGGAAAATGATATGAGTATGATGAATATGATATGATATGATGCTTAAAATGAAGAGGGCAAATTTGGGGTGTTACAGCTTCCCCTATTCAATCATCAGTTAATCTGAAAAGGACGATAGTACGGGCTATCGACCATTCAAGATAAGCTGTGGTTGAATACCAAGAAGACCAGAAATTTGCACTCTGACGAAGAATGCAACACTGGGAAATAAACCCAACCAGATGACGCTCTGGGGATAAGAAAGAGATAAAAAGCAGACGAGCTTCTTCCAAGTTGAAACTGATATCTGGAGTAAGAACACTAAGACAGACGAGTCTTCAAACAATCCTGTGACGCCAGGAGCTGGACAGACGAGTCCTCAAACACTGCAAGAAGATATAACTTGAGACAGACGAGTCTTCAACAATCCTGTGACGCCAGGAGCTGGACAGACGAGTGACCGGAAAATAGCAAGTGTACTATTTTTACCGATGTAGTAATAGAAAGGATTAACCCAAAATATCGATCACAAGGACTGCGTATTAAAAATAAGTTCTTCGTGATTAATTTCAATTAGACAAAACTCAAGGATTGAGATTAAATTAAATAAATTGAACAGAATAAAACGTAAAAACAAATAATTTCACTTATATAAAAGTAATGCCAGGTAGGGTGTATGATTCGCAATGCAATGACTCATAGGTTCCTTAATTTTAGAGATGTGCTTTAGAACGCGTCTTTCCTAAGCCTACAATGTTTCTCCAAAATTCCTTTAAAGAAAAACCTTTGGTATTCTTCATAGACCATGATTCCTCAAAGGTCATAGAAGAATATCAAGCAATAATTCTGACATAAAAAGGTTCATATAAAAATATCCCAATTCCTCAGTAATATTTTTTTACGATAAAATTATGCAAAAAGGTTAGAATGGTTGGTCAGACCAAATCCTAACCACGATCAATTATCTTATTTTCCAATACCGATAAAGCATTAAGGACGTTGCGATAAAATAAAGAAACGAAACTAAAACATAATACCAAATTGAAGAATTCAACAAGTCATTACAAAATGCAAATCAGGGACACCCCCTGGCATTGGGGGGTTTAGCCACTCATGTTCAAACTGGAAATAAAAACAGAGTAAGCAAATTTAGACATTACAATTAACGTTGGATTAGTCGGATCGTCAATTGCTTCCGCTCTTGATCAATCTTTCTTCTCCCGTCTTTGTTCTCTCCAAAAAGCCCCAATTCAAAAGTTCCCTTCACAGTCATCAAGGGCAAATATAAATCAGTCTTCAAACAGCACTGCGAAATGTCCGGAATACCCTCGAAGCAGCAAAACATAAAATTCCCTCTGGTCTTCACAACACGGGCCGTGTTGTGCAACACGGGTGGCCGTGTTGTGACTCTGGATTGCAACCAAAAACATCCTTTCCCAGTTGCCATGACACGGGCCGTGTTGTACAACACGGGTGCCCGTGTCACACCCCTGTCTTCTTATTTTCTGAGCTGAATTCTTTGTTTCTTCTGGTCTTTACAACACGGGCCGTGTTGTGCAACACTGGCACCCGTGTTGTGTCTCTGAACTCTCATTTTCTATCTGTTTTTAAAAGCTCGGACCCTCTTTCGGACACCTCGAACCACCGATTACATATTTACCTGAAACACCACAAAGAAACAACCACATAACCCATTCCACTGATAAAAACAAAGTAAAGACGATAAATATCAACTTGCACGCAATAATGAGAAAACTTAAGCAAAACATGAACGAGACACTACAAACAAAATAAAAATAGACTCGAAAGACGCTGAAAACTGGCTTGAATATTATCACTAAATATCACTGGTCAAACTCCCCCAAACTTGAATTCTTGCTTGCCCTCAAGCAAAAATCCTGCATTTACATCTTCAAAACTAGCAATATGAATTATGATACTCATACGTGGATCCTTCGTTCCAATTCACCCAATGAGTTCTTTTTGTACTTTTCTCTCAGTATAGATATCACACAAACACTACACCATGGAAAACCACGGATCCGAATCTCCCTTTTCGGTAACCTCTCCGACTATGCTTCGTGCTTAGGTCTTATTTTTCCGATTTTCAACCCTTTTCATTCGGACAATCACTTTTAAGGCTTTTAATGATTTTCACTATGTATGCAAGATTGATTCCTCTTTTTATCGTTGGCACCGATTTTTCTGTCCCTTCGGGAAACATTATTGTTCAACCGCCGTTAGGTTGAATAACCTTGTGAGAGTTACCCAACTTAGAAGGATCGATCGTTCTAATGTTTTTATTCATTTTTTTTTTCGGTGCCTTGAAGCTTTTTTTTTTTTTGGATTATCTTTGCACACATAATTATTATAGATAAAGCCAGATATATCAATATAAACTACTTCGGGTTTACTTCTCAAATCAAAGCACCATGGCACGAATCTACATGTCGAACTTGTTCCTAATTCCGAAAACTCAGTGTGCTTATGTAGTACCTATACATCAAAATTTTCCATATTTTCTCATCGGGATTCTTTTTCACTCGCATCCTATATACTTTCTCATAATTCACATGTAACACACAGCAGGTTAATTTAGTGGTGTTTTTACAGATAACATAAAGCTATAATCTTCAAGCCGACACTATGATACTATTAAAATAAACAAAGATTAACATAAAATAAACGAAAACATAAAAACTAAACCCCCCCACACTTGAACTCAACAGTGTCCTCACTGTTTAAGAACCAATGTCGGAGGGGACTCACAATTATCACTGTTCGGGAGGAAATCCATGAAGCTTCATCTGCTGCATCCATGCATGCAGCTCATCGATTAAGTCCCCTTGCCGGGTCTGCTCTCTAATCATTTCATCCCACTGGTCCTTGGAAACATTCCACTGACCAGTTGCTTGGTTAGAAGGACCACCAGCAGTTTGCACCGGGACCTCTTTAGGTTGGTTCCCTGCATCCTCCTCATCTGAAAAATACTCATCAAACTGATCGGAACCACCCAGCATGGGGTCCTCATACAGCCAGTTAGCTCTATTATCTATGGTAATCATGTTAGGTGCAGGCAACGAAATCAAATGCTTGTTACGAGACATCACAGCATAATAATTATGAGCAGTTTTAATCATACCTTGGTTGACCAATGTTTCAAGGTCAATTTTTGTCTTACCTGCCACTGCAGGCACTTCAAGCAACCTCTCATTATACCCCAGATGCTGAGCGATCTGTGTAATCATCCCTCCAACGGAAATCTCACCCGAGGCAGCATTGGCTACCCGCTTCAGGTGGTCTGCTGCGAAGGCCGCAACATTAATCAGCTCATTGTTTGCCATTCCATATAGGAAGTATAACTCCCGCAGAGTTGCGACTCCTGTACTGTCGCCTCGGCAGAAAAGGGTATAAGCTAACCCTTTTTGAGCGTACCGGAATGACGGGTTATGAATGCATGAGGCCTTTGCAGCAGATGCGGCATACTCGGTGTTGCCGGTGATATCCTTCCAGAATGATCCTGCATCGAATGTACTTGGCGGTGCACCAGGCCCATAGACTGGGAGATCTAAAATCTTCCCCAGATCAGCCACCGACATCACATGATCATTGTCATAAAGGCGGAACTTCAGAGTACCGAAATACTCAGTGTCGGATCCGGTCCAGGTATGCTTGAGCTGAAACTGTAAAGAACTCAAAAATTCCAAGGTTATGCGCTCAAAAGTTGGCGCTTCATACTGCATGAAATTTAACATCCCGATACTGTGAAACATTCTATGGACTTCAAATTTGAGCCCTAGATTTTCAAGAGTTTCGTTGCACATGTACTGGGCCGGTATCAACTTACGTCTTACCAACTTTGCATACTTAGCTTGATGCTCCGGGTCCTCGAATAAGATGCCATGAGCATTCGGCATCCGGTGTGCTCTCTTGCGAGGACGAGAAGATTCAGCAACATTTTTACCGGTATCCCTTCTAGGAGGCATTTTTCAGGCCTGCACAAATGAAGCACACAAAAATTTTTAAAGATTAGAGGAAACGATCACCGTAGAAGTGACAAGCAAGTGATGGGGAACAAATTTCGTGAATGGAGAAGTAGGTTTCGGTGAGTGGGTGCTTGCGAAAATGGAGGTTTTGAGAGGAATAACAATGGTGTTAGGGTTTTTAGAGAGAAAAGGGTTGGAGAAGATGAAAGAAAAGTGATAAATGGTAGGTTAATGAGCCTTTAATTAAAAATTATGGAATTAAACACGTGGGGCCCACAGGACAAAATTGGGAAAATTTAAAAAATTTGAATTTTAGGATTCCCGCATGAGCAACACGGGCCGTGTTGCACAACACGGGCACCCGTGTTGCCTCCCTGGATGATTCAATTCCTCTGGCTCAAAAATTCATGTCAAACAGCACTTGCAACACGGGCCGTGTTGCACAACACGGGCACCCGTGTTGCACCCCTGGTATCTCTTCTCAAAATGGCTGAAATCAAACAATCTCCAGACATTGCAACACGGGCCGTGTTGCACAACACGGGTGGCCGTGTTGCATCCCTGGAATCTCTTCTCAAAAACAACCATCTGTCTGCATCATGCAACACGGGTCGTGTTGCCCAACACGGGCACCCGTGTTGCACCTCTGATTTTCCGTTTTCTGGCTTTATTGATCTTCCTATTATGACTTCAAACCTCATTCATTCCTTCTTAAAATTAGTGATAAACAAAACCTACAAAACAGAAACACACAAAAGTCAGACTGAAAAACTCGTGGGTTGCCTCCCACGAAGCGCTGCGTTTAACGTCGCATGGCTCGACGGTCCGTCGTACTACTGGGTAAGACGAGTGACATGCACATCACCAGTGGGCTGGCCTTTGAAATAATGCTTTAATCTCTGCCCGTTCACTTTGAAAATATCTCCGTTGATCTGATTTTTAATCTCAACAGCTCCGTGAGGAAATACCTTGTGAACAACAAAAGGTCCCGACCATTTTGACCTTAATTTTCCTGGGAATAGCTTCAGCCTTGAATTGTACAGAAGGACCAGTTGTCCTTCCCAAAACTCTTTTCTTTGAATCCTTTTATCATGCCATTTTTTTGTTTGCTCTTTGTATACCTTGGCATTCTCATACGCCCGATTCCTGAATTCTTCTAACTCATGCAGTTGAAGAATCCTTGAACTTCCAGCTTTTGACAAGTCCATATTAAGATACTTAGATGCCCAAAACGCTTTATGCTCCAGTTCCAAAGGTAAGTGACATGCCTTTCCATAAACCAGCTGATATGGTGACATACCGATAGGCGTTTTGAAAGCCGTCCGGTACGCCCATAAAGCGTCATCTAGCTTAAGAGACTAATCCTTCCTGGATGAATTCACTGTCTTTTCCAAGATTTGTTTCAATTGTCTATTGGATACCTCCACTTGACCGCTCGTTTGGGGGTGGTAAGGAGTAGCTATCCGGTGTTTCACATTGTACTTTTGCAGCAACTTCTCCATAAGGTGATTCAAGAAATGTGTCCCTTCGTCGCTTATCAACGCCCTCGGGACACCGAACCTTGCGAAGATGTTTTCTTTTAGGAATCTAACCACTACCTTAGCATCATTGGTGGGTAATGCCACAGCTTCTACCCATTTGGACACATAATCCACAGCCACCAAAATATAGTTTTTTCCGAATGATGGTGGAAATGGCCCCATAAAGTCTATCCCCCATACATCAAACAATTCAACCTCGAGCATAGAATTTTGGGGCATCTGATTTCTTTTTGATATATTCCCAGTCCTCTGACATCTATCACACTCTTTCACTACCTCTTGCGCATCCTTAAATAAAGATGGCCAATAAAGTCCTGATTGTAGGACTTTAGCAGCTGTTCGATCACCACTGAAATGTCCCCCATACTCAGAGTCGTGACATGCTTTCAACACATCTTTTTGTTCTTCTTCAGGTACACATCTTCTCACCAGGCCGTCCACCCCTCTTTTGTAGAGGAACGGATCATCCCATAAATAAAACCTGCAATCATGAACAAACTTTTTTTTCTTGTTAGAATCAAAATCGTCGGGTATAATACCGCCAACGAGATAGTTTGCATAATCTGCAAACCAAGGCACCCCTATAACAGCTAGGATGTGTTCGTCAGCGAACTCATCCTTTATAGGGCGTTGCTCTTCCGTCTCCTCAATTGGTGACATTCGAGAAAGATGATCTGCAACAGTGTTTTCACACCCTTTCTTGTCACGAATCTCCACATCAAATTCCTGAAGGAGTAAAATCCACCTCAACAACCTGGGCTTGGAATCCTGCTTAGCAAAAAGATATTTCAAAGCAGCATGGTCAGTATAAACAATCACTTTTGAACCCAACAGATATTGCCTGAATTTATCGAAGGCATACACAACTGCTAACAACTCCTTCTCGGTAGTTGCATAGTTTATCTGTGCAGGGTTCAGAACATGACTAGCATAGTAAATCACATGAAGCAATTTTCCTCTCCGCTGTCCAAGAACAGCCCCCACTGCAATGTCACTAGCATCGCACATAATCTCAAAGGGTAGGGACCAATCTGGGGCAATAACAATAGGAGCAGATACTAATTCTTTTTTTAGTGTTTCAAAAGCGTCGCTGCATTCCTTATTGAAAACGAAAGCCTTATCTTTAACCAACAGAGTAGTTAAAGGTTTGGCTATCTTTGAGAAATCTCTTATGAACCTGCGGTAAAATCCCGCATGTCCCAAGAAGCTTCTTATGCCCTTTTCGTTGATTGGCGGAGGTAACTTAGAGATCACTTCCACTTTAGCTTGATCCACTTCGATCCCTTTTTGTGAGATCTTGTGACCAAGAACAATGCCTTCTTTCACCATGAAATGGCATTTTTCCCAGTTCAATATTAAGTTGCTTTCTTGACATCGCTGCAAAACAAGTGAAAGGTTAGATAAACAATGATCAAATGAGGATCCGAACACGGAAAAATCGTCCATGAACACCTCCATGTGTTTTTCCAGCATATCCGCAAAAATGGAAGTCATGCATCTTTGGAATGTAGCGGGGGCATTACATAGCCCAAATGGCATCCTTCTATAAGCAAAAATGCCATAGGGGCATGTAAACGCCGTTTTCTCTTGGTCTTCCGGTGCAACAGCGATTTGATTGTACCCGGAGTAGCCATCAAGAAAACAATAGTACTCATGTCCCGCTAGTCTTTCCAGCATTTGGTCAATGAATGGCAACGGAAAATGGTCCTTTCTCGTAGCCAAATTCAATCTTCTATAATCGATGCACACTCTCCACCCAGTCACGGTTCTTGTAGGAATCAACTCATTTTTTTCATTTGTTATAACAGTTGTTCCCCCCTTTTTGGGCACCACATGCACCGGACTCACCCAAGCACTATCGGATATGGGATAAATCAATCCCGCATCCAATAGCTTAACAACTTCTTTTCGCACTACTTCCTTCATCACCGGATTCAATCTCCTTTGAGGTTGTACAACCGGTTTGTGATCTTCTTCCATCAGTATTTTATGCATACACACTGTGGGACTTATACCCTTTAGGTCTTCAATCTTCCACCCAATAGCTCCCTTGAATTTTTTAAGAACTTCAATTAACTTGCCTTCTTGCATGTCTTTTAAATTTGCGCTAATAATAGCGGGACATTTTTCTTCCGTATCAAGAAAGACATATTTGAGATTCTCGGGAAGTTGCTTCAATTCGGCTGTTTTTGGTTTGTCTTTGCCTTCATCAACTGTTGTAGGCTGTCGCAACTCTTCCCACCGGTGCATTCTAATTCTTTTAAAGATAGGTTGATTTTCAAGCATCGCAACCACTTCCATATCCTTATCTCCAACTTCCTTATCGCCTTCAAAAATGGACATACTCAACACCTTCTCTAGAGGTAACTTGGACACACTTTCTAAATGCTCACTAGCTTCCATTTGGTCTAACACTTGTATGTTGCTACTAGTTCCCACATCATCTTTGTACTTTAAAGTGTTCCTAACATCAATTTTTAACTCTTCATCATACACCTTCATCGTTAGTGTTCCACCTTCCATGTCTATCATTACTCTCCCGGTTTCTAGAAAAGGTCTTCCCAAAATCAAGGGAATTTCTTCATCTTCCGGCATTTCAAGGATCACAAAGTCAACCGGGAACACAAATTTGTCCACCCTAACCAATACATCATGGACAACTCCATAAGGTCGCTTCACAGAATGGTCCGCGAATTGGAGAGTCATCCTAGTGTCTTGCACAGCACCAATACCTAACTTTTTGTAGATAGATAAAGGCATTAAACTGATGCTCGCTCCCAAGTCGATGAGAGCTCTCTTAAACGATCGGTCACCAATAGTGCATGGAATGGTAACAGCTCCTCTATCTTTTCTCTTCACCGGAATCTTTAATCCCTGCAAAATAGCACTACAAGTTTCGGTTAGAATAATAGGTTCAGCTCCCATAGTCCTCTTTTTAGCAATTATATCTTTCATGAACTTGGCATACGTGGGCATTTGTTCAAGAGCTTCAAGCAATGGGATATTCAATTCCAGCTTTTTGAACAAGTCAAGAAATTTTTCAAAATTCTTCTCTTGCTGCCCTTTCTTCTTGTTTCTTGTAGGATACGGAAGTTTGACCACCGGTTTAGGTTCAACCACTTTTTCTTTGATGACCGGTGTTTGGGTAACTTCTTTTTCGTTGTCAACCTCTTCATTGTCTTTAATTTCAAGCTCAACCTCAATCAATTGATTTTCGACTTCAGAATTTTCTTGAACCTCTTCACTAACTTTACCTCTTCGCGTTGTGACTGCATTTACTTTATGATTATCTCTAGGATTTGTTACCGTAGCACTAGGAAGAGTCCCAGGAGCGTTAGGGATAGCAAGGTGTTGAGCAATTTGGCTCATTTGCACCTCAAGATTCTTTATAGATGCTCCAGTGTTCTTGAAACTACTTCTGGTTTCTTCTTGAAATTGACAGTTGTGAGCTGCCATCTTTTCAATGGCAATCTCCCAATCAGCTTTTATTGACACAGGAGGCTGATAAGGTTGTTGTTGGGGCTGGTACTGTTGTTGGCCTTGAACCGGTTTCTGGATGTTCCCTTGATGATCTTTCCAAGAGAAATTTGGGTGATTTTTCCACCCCGGATTATATGTGTTGGCATAAGGATTGTTTTGCCTCAACATATTAATCTGTTCAACCTGCTCTTGAGTTGCCAAACAGTGCATGGCAAAGTGTGGACCACAACATATCTCGCAAATCACCGCTTGAACGGGTTCAACCTGAGCAACTGTGTGAGTTCCCAGATTCATCTTCTTTAACCTTCTTTCAACTTCTGCGGCAATTTGATCTTCCATTTTTACAACCTGTTCTGTTAGCTTAAGATCGATTTTCCCGTCTGGTTGACTCACGGTGCGATCATATAACTCAAGGTATTCATTGGCAGCAATAGCTTCTATGATTCTTTTAATACCTGTGGCTGTTGAGAAGTTTGTTGAGCCACCTGCAGCAGTATCAATCAGTTGCTTTGTCTTGAGTCTCAACCCATTTACAAAGTTTTGCATTTGCTCTGTTGCGTCCATGTTATGGGTAGGACACGAAGTCAAACACCTTTTGAATCTTTTATAAGCATCTCCGAGTGATTCACCCTCTTTTTGTTTAAAATTGACTATATCATATCTTTTCCGGATGAACACTGAAGCAGGAAAGTATTCGTTAAGGAAGGCTGTTTCCATCTCTTGCCATGTTGTGATACTAGCTGCGGAAAGAGAATAGAACCACTCTTCAGCATCGTCAGTAAGAGTGAATGGAAACATCACCAGTCGTTTTGCCTCCTCTGAATGACCTTCGATCTTCAAAGAAGTGGTAGTAGTAAGAAATCTCTGAAGATGTTTATTTGCATCCTCATTAATTCTCCCGGAGAAAGGCTTGCTCTCTAATTGGCGGATAGTAGATGGATGTAACTGGAAGTGTGCTACATTCACCGGTTGATTAACAATCGTCATCCTGTTAGGTTGAGCATTTGCCCCTCCGTAATCACCTAAGAGCCTCTCTGGAGCAGGTTGATTTCCTGCCATGTCGTTGAATTCAGGGTCAGTTTCTCTGTTTGAATCAGAGTCACTGTGCTCCGAGTGAACTGAAATATAGTCCTCAATTTCCTGATACGGGACACTTGAACAAGTCTTAGCCAGACTATCAATTCTTGCCTTGCGGCGTCTCTCGTGCAAAGCTCTTTCTGGTTCTGTGTCAAAAGAAAATTTAGCTGAGGCCTGACCTCGCATAAACAGTTAGACACGAGTTAGAAAACAAAATTTCAATAACAGTAATATGATATACAGAGAGTAAAGTAAAATTTTAGTTGCAGAGCAACAAAATTCCAATTGATATAACACAAACAACTTAATTCTTTGGCAGTCCCCGGCAACGGCGCCAAAAACTTGACCGGAAAATAGCAAGTGTACTATTTTTACCGATGTAGTAATAGAAAGGATTAACCCAAAATATCGATCACAAGGACTGCGTATTAAAAATAAGTTCTTCGTGATTAATTTCAATTAGACAAAACTCAAGGATTGAGATTAAATTAAATAAATTGAACAGAATAAAACGTAAAAACAAATAATTTCACTTATATAAAAGTAATGCCAGGTAGGGTGTATGATTCGCAATGCAATGACTCATAGGTTCCTTAATTTTAGAGATGTGCTTTAGAACGCGTCTTTCCTAAGCCTACAATGTTTCTCCAAAATTCCTTTAAAGAAAAACCTTTGGTATTCTTCATAGACCATGATTCCTCAAAGGTCATAGAAGAATATCAAGCAATAATTCTGACATAAAAAGGTTCATATAAAAATATCCCAATTCCTCAGTAATATTTTTTTACGATAAAATTATGCAAAAAGGTTAGAATGGTTGGTCAGACCAAATCCTAACCACGATCAATTATCTTATTTTCCAATACCGATAAAGCATTAAGGACGTTGCGATAAAATAAAGAAACGAAACTAAAACATAATACCAAATTGAAGAATTCAACAAGTCATTACAAAATGCAAATCAGGGACACCCCCCTGGCATTGGGGGGTTTAGCCACTCATGTTCAAACTGGAAATAAAAACAGAGTAAGCAAATTTAGATATTACAATTAACGTTGGATTAGTCGGATCGTCAATTGCTCCCGCTCTTGATCAATCTTTCTTCTCCCGTCTTTGTTCTCTCCAAAAAGCCCCAATTCAAAAGTTCCCTTCACAGTCATCAAGGGCAAATATAAATCAGTCTTCAAACAGCACTGCGAAATGTCCGGAATACCCTCGAAGCAGCAAAACATAAAATTCCCTCTGGTCTTCACAACACGGGCCGTGTTGTGCAACACGGGTGGCCGTGTTGTGACTCTGGATTGCAACCAAAAACATCCTTTCCTAGTTGCCATGACACGGGCCGTGTTGTACAACACAGGTGCCCGTGTCACACCCCTGTCTTCTTATTTTCTGAGCTGAATTCTTTGTTTCTTCTGGTCTTTACAACACGGGCCGTGTTGTGCAACACTGGCACCCATGTTGTGTCTCTGAACTCTCATTTTCTATCTGTTTTTAAAAGCTCGGACCCTCTTTCGGACACCTCGAACCACCGATTACATATTTACCTGAAAACCCACAAAGAAACAACCACATAACCCATTCCACTGATAAAAACAAAGTAAAGACGATAAATATCAACTTGCACGCAATAATGAGAAAACTTAAGCAAAACATGAACGAGACACTACAAACAAAATAAAAATAGACTCGAAAGACGCTGAAAACTGGCTTGAATATTATCACTAAATATCACTGGTCAACGAGTCCTCAAACACTTAACATGGACTTGAGACAGATGAGTCTCCTTCGGATTTACCTGTTACGCCAGGACCGGTAATGCACTAAAGTCTGTGGGATAAACATGCATAACCAAGGTAGACGAACCTTCTTCATATATTATCCGTGGATATATGGTATAAGACAGATGAGTCTTCTTAGCAAAACTGTGACGCCAGGTGCAGCAACAATAATTGGTGCCTGAGACAGATGAGCCTCCTTCAGATTTACCTGTTACGCCAGGACCGGTAACCATTTTGACATTAAATCCCACTGTCAGGATTTGAAACCTCTTCAATACAGACGAGTATTGGATGATCATCCAGATAACACAAACGAGTGCCAAAACTCAATGATACAGAAGAGTATTATCAGACGATGATTTGAGAAACACAGACGAGCGCTTCGGGCAACGATACAGACGAGTATCAGCCACTGGTATAGAAGAATACCTGAAATTCAAACACAGACGAGCATTTGAAGTAGCAATAGAAAAATATCAGGATAAACAGCAAATTTTCACATACAGATATAAACTAACACAGACGAGTGATGGGGATGATACAGACGAGTATCCAAGCAAAGCAGACGAGCTTCAAACAGGTAAACAACACAGACGATTGCTGGAAATGATACAGACGAGTATCCACAAATATCAGGCATACCAAACACAGACGAGTGCTGGAATGTTGCAGACGAGCAAACAGCAACTGAAATAACCAAACACAGACGAGTGTTTGAAATTGCAGACGAGCAAAATCAAGGTAATCATAAACCACTGTTGGGGAAAGTAAACGAGCAATACCAAAGTGATAACACAGACGAGTGTTGAGAGATGCAAACGAGCAGCAATAAAGCAGTAATATGTCACTACTGGGGAAAACTCTTAGGGATAACACAGACGAGTGTTGAAAAACGCAGACGAGCGGTAGACCAATGCCTGATTGGCCACAAGAATTACAACTCTGTAGGGGAAAACAAGTAAAGATGTCTGGATACCTAACTCTGACTGAGGTGATGAATACCTGATTGTATCATTAAATTACCCAAAAGTATGGCAACTTCGTTGGGGAATATTTCACTGACAGAAGTGAAGGTCACATATGAACTCTGTGGGGACAGGATCATCTTCAGCCTTGGTTGGAAAGATGCATCAACAATACTCTAGCTGGGGGAGAGCATCTGCTGATTTAAAGCTCTAACTGAGAAAGACTCTTGCTGAGGATAGAATTCTAATAATTCCAACTCTGGTGATGTCAGGCTTTTAGATACCTGCTGGGCATACTCCACTGAGGAAGAATGGACTGCTACTTCACTGGGGAAGAAGAAACTGCTTGGGCTGCTGCCAAGGCTTAGCTGGAGAAAATCTGTGTTGGAGATGTCAGGCTTTCAGATACCTGCTGGGAGAAGAAATCTCTGCTTGGGGGAATACTCTACTGGGGAAGAGTAAATTGCTTGGAAGAATGTGACGCCATCCTGCAACCTGCAACAACAGAAAACACAAGTATGTCCCGGGGATTTGCATGGTATGATCTGTTCATCCATCGTCACCCGACACTCAAAGAGGGTTATAGTTTCCCTGCATGTCAGTTTTCTTTTCAAAATTATCACCATGTTCAGATGCAATGCTATTTTTGCTAAAAAATTCAGGACATTTTGCAAACAAAAATAAACACACACAGCTTTTTGACTGAATATTCTTTTTATTGAATGGCCTCTGAATAGGCAAAGATTTTACAACAAGAAGCAGCCACCTGGAAAGAGGTAGCTAGCATAAAATTGAGAAAAGAAACTATCCTAATGGCAATGGGCACGACATTCCAAGGAGTTCCATTTCTGCTATGACCAGCATGTCTTCAAGACTTTCCGTTCTGCTTTGGCTTTCTAAGAGGATGAGGGGACTGTTTCCTATCCTTCTGATATTGTCAGGTTGTACGAAATGATGACGTGATTCAGATTACTCGGATCGCAGTTGTTCGCTTATTCCCTTGTTTTGTGTGGATCGCCCTTTCGGGTTTTCAATCCACCGGGATACCCTTTTTTGCCTGAGCTGTCCAATGTGGCTTTTCAACTCAGCGGGTGTACTTTTTTTTTATTTCCCTAACTTTTTCCCGAGCTTTTTATTCTGTTTTTAGCTCGCCGGGATGCCCTTTTTTTGCCTGGACTATAATTCTGTTTTTGTGTCCAGCGGGTCATTTTTATGCGAAGTATTTTTTAACTGCGTCCGAGTTAACAGGGGACTGGAAGTCATCTCCATCCATAGTGGTGAGCATCAGTGCTCCTCCTGAAAAGACTTTCTTCACTATGAATGGTCCTTCGTAGTTTGGGGTCCACTTGCCCCTGTGATCTGAACCTGGAGGAACAATCCTCTTCAGCACAAGCTCTCCCACTTGATACTCTCGAGTACGTACTCGTTGGTCGAATGCACGCTTCATTCTCCTCTGATAAAGCTGACCGTGACAGATAGCCGCTAATCTTTTTTCCTCAATTAGACACAGCTGATTATAACGAGCACGCACCCATTCAGCCTCATCAAGCTTAACATCCATCATTACACGCAGTGAAGGAACCTCTACTTCAACAGGCAGGACTGCTTCCATACCATATACCAGAGAGAATGGAGTTGCCCCTGTTGACGTCCTGACTGACGTTCGGTACCCATGCAACGCAAATGGTAACATCTCATGCCAATCTTTGTAGGTGACAACCATTTTCTGCACAATCTTCTTGATATTCTTGTTTGCTGCCTCAACCGCACCATTCATCTTTGGTCGGTAAGGAGAAGAATTGTGATGATGTATCTTGAAGTCCTGACACAAGTCTGCCATCATCTTGTTGTTGAGATTAGAACCATTGTCAGTAATGATTCTTTCGGGCACTCCGTATCTGCATATGATATCCCTTTTCAGAAATCTTGCCACCACTTGACGAGTGACGTTGGCATAAGATGCTACTTCCACCCATTTAGTGAAGTAATCAATCGCGACCAAGATGAAGCGATGACCATTGGAAGCAGTAGGCTCGATCTTACCGATCATGTCAATGCCCCACATAGAAAAGGGCCAAGGAGATGACATGATGTTGAGCGGGCTTGGAGGAACATGCACTTTGTCTGCATATATTTGGCACTTGTGGCACTTACGAGCGAACGAACAACAGTCTGCATCAATTGTCATTCAGTAATACCCCAATCTCAACAATTTCTTAGCCATAACATGCCCTCCTGCATGGGTACCGAAAGATCCTTCGTGGACTTCCTGCATTAACAGGCTTTCTTCGTGTCTATCCACGCATCTGAGCAAGACCATGTCGAAGTTTCTCTTGTACAAAACTCCATCTGTGTTCAAGAAGAAGCTAGCAGCAAGTCGCCTCAAGGTCTTCCTGTCATTGGAAGATGCCCCAGTTGGGTATTCTTGCTTTTCCAGGAATAACTTGATATCAAAATACCAAGGTTTCTCGTCAGACACGGCGTCTATAGAGAAGGCATGAGTTGGAGCGTCAAGCCTGGATATGTCAATTCTGGGCACATAATTCCAACACAAGACTTTGATTGACGAAGAGAGAGTGGCCAATGCGTCGGCAAACTGATTTTCATCACGTGGTATGTATTGAAGTTTAACTGTCGTGAAGAACGACAACAGTTTTCTAGCATAATCCCTGTATGGAATTAAATGCTCTTGATGCGTGTACCACTTGCCGGTAACTTGGTTAATAACGAGGGTTGAATCTCCGAATATATCGAGGTTCTTAATCCGAAGATTAATAGCCTCCTCTATTCCCATTATGCATGCCTCGTATTCCGCTTCATTGTTGGTGCAGCCAAAAGTAATTCTGGCAACGAAGGGTAAGTGAACACCTTCAGGAGTGATAAGACCGGCACCAACTCCACGACCATTGATATTGACGGCCCCATCAAACATCAGTTTCCATTTGGATTCAGGGTCTGGCCCCTCCTCCGGAAGTGGTTCCTCATAATCGTTTGCTTTGAGGTACATGATGTCCTCATCAGGGAAATCAAACTTCACTGGCTGATAATCATCTTCAAGAGGTTGCTGTGCAAGGTAATCCGACAATACACTTCCCTTGATGGCTTTCTGAGAAGTATATTGGATGTCGTATTCAGTTAAGATCATCTGCCACCTAGCAATCCTTCTGGTTAACGCTGGTTTCTCAAAGATGTACTTGACATGATCCATTTTGGAAATGAGCAGTGTGGTATGAGTCAACATGTACTGCCTCAGTCGGCGAGCAGCCCATACCAAAGCGCAACAAGTTTTCTCGAGCAGTGAGTATCAGGATTCACAGTCGGTAAACTTTTTGCTAAGGTAATAAATAGCGTACTCTTTCATCATGTTGGCCTAGAACACACCCCATTGACCCTTCTAGCACGGTCAAGTACATGATTAAAGGTCTTCCTTCCACGGGAGGCATTAGAATTGGAGGCTCCTGCAAATATTCTTTTATTTTGTCGAAAGCTCTTTGGTAGTCATCATTCCACCTGACCGTTTGCTCTTTTCTTAGCAATTTGAATATTGGTTCGCACGTGGCCGTTAGATGAGATATGAACCGAGAAATGTAGTTCAACCTCCCTAAAAACCCGTGCACTTCTTTTTCTGTCTTCGGTGCAGGCATATCTTGGGCAGAATGCTGGATTTGACAATGCAGTATGCTAATAAAAGGAAACAAAATAATTACTCTGAGTGCCATGTGACTTGAACAATGTCTTCAACAGACCAATTTGTTAGCTCCTCGCTGGGCACACACGGGTGGATCCAGTTGTCCCAGTTACCGTCACTGTCCCCATCTTGGCTTGCTGTACAGATCTGGTTGCGGTCGAGCAACCCAGCGCTTGTAAACGTGATAGCCTTACCACTTGGAGTAGATCCACCAGGCTGATATCCTAAGCCAAACTTATCATCTTTCTTTTCTAGCTCCAACAGCTTGCCCCAGCCTTGGGCACTCCCTGATTGAACAACCTCTTTTGCTTCTCTATAAGAATGGATGGATGTACCCTCTTTCTCGCTGCTCTTCTCCACAGGAGTCAATATACTGACGTTGACTGCTTCGAAGGCCTGACATAAAGTCTCATGGATTTATCCATCCAACTCTACATACTTGAACGTCGACAAGTGGCTTACAAAGATGTCCTCCTCTTCGCATACTGTGATGACCTGGCCGTCAACCACATACTTGAGCTTTTGATGCAGGGTTGAAGTAACAGCTCCAGCAGCGTGTATCCACGGGCGTCCCCACAGGCAGCTGTACGCAGGCTGGATATCCATGACGTAGAAAACACTTTTGAAGATTTGAGAACCTATCTTGACAGGCAGCTCAACTTCTCCAAAAACTGATCTTCTTGAACCATCAAAAGCCTTGACAATCAGATCACTTAGTCTCAGGACAATCCCATCAACATTAAGCTTCATTAGTGCCTTCTTCAGAAGCACATTCAGGGAAGAGCCTGTGTCTACAAGAACATGCGACAACACAACATCTTTGCACTCCATAGTGATATGTAGTGCTTTGTTGTGGTTTCTGCCCTCTGACGTGAGGTCTCTGTCTGTAAAGCCTAGGCCATGGCTTGCATTAACACTTCCTACAACAGCTTCAAGTTGGTTGACAGTGATTTCCTGAGGAACATAGGCCATTTGCAGGACTTTCAATAAGGCCTCTGTGTGTGCGGGAGAACACATCAGCAGTGACAAGATGGAAATCTTGGAAGGTGTCTGGTTCAGTTGATCAACCACCTTGTAGTCACTCTTTTTGATAATCCACATGAATTCCTCGACCTCTTTTTCAAATGTACCCTGCCCAGCAACAGGAGTAGTTGATTCATCAGATACAACTTACTTTCCTTTGGCTTTGGACGAAGCCTCAGCCTCAGGATCCCCTCTCAGCACAGGGGGAGCAAATAATCGACCACTTCTGGTGAAACCTCTAACTCCTCCGACATTCTCTATAGTCGGGTCCACAGCAACAGACTTGTTCTCAATCTTCTGTCCAGCTACATAAACATCTGAGCCATAATGCCAAGGAATGGCTTTATCGTCTGTATATGGAACAGGCCCAGGCACGGTGATAGTCATGGGACTAATCTCCGGAGCATAGATTGTAACAGGCTCTCTTCTGACAGGCATGTCAACTTCATCATAGAAAATAGTAATTGTTGACACATCATCAGCTTCATCATTACCAACTTTATTAAACTGTAAGGATCCATCATCAATCAAACCCTGTAAACCCATCTTCAGCTTCTCACACCCATTCTCAGCATTCAGACAGTCTTCACAATCAAAACAGAAACCAGGAAACACTTGACCACTCAGCAATCTCTCATTCACTACCCTCAAAGGAGTCTTCATTTCTTCAATACTCAACACAAGACTCAACTTGTCACCACCCTCAACAACATTGATTCTTTCCCCTCCATGATTGGGAATAGGGTTCGAATTAACATTCGGCGGTGGCGCAAAGTTGATTGCTTTAGAGTCTATCAAGTCCTGAACCTTGTGATGCAAAGCCCTGCACTTCTCAGTCGAGTGCCCGGGTGCTCCAGAGTGGAAAGCGCATCGTGCATTGACATCATAACCAACTGGAAGCTCTCCAGGAGGTGGTGGTGCCAAAGTTCTCCGTTGAATCAGGTTCAAATCTAGCAGTCTTGGAAGTAAGGCAGCATAGGTCATAGGGATGGCCTCGATCACCCTATTAGCCGGGCGAGTTTGCCTTGGCTGATACAGTCTCTGCTGATAGTTGGTACGGGGTTGTTGTTGTTGTTGTTGTTGTTGTTGATGTTGAGGAGGAGGTTGCATCTGTTGCACAGGAGCAGAAGGAATTGTGACTGCTGCCACCTGCTCATACGGTCTTCTATAACCACGGCCCCGGCCTCGGCCAAATACAACATTTGTCTCACCCTCTCTTCTCCTTAGAGGTCCACTGAAAGCTTTCCTCGCTCCATTCGAGCTGCTAGCACTTAGATCTTGTATCTTCCCCATCTTCAGTAAGGTCTCAACCCTCTCTCCAGCAATAACAATATCATTGAATTTGGTGGCGGAACTGGACGCCAGTCTTTCAAGAAACACACCCTGCAAAGTCCCCATAAACATGTCAGCCATTTCGTTCTCAAGCAGCGGTGGTTGCACTCTGGCATCAAGTTGGCGCCACCTCTGAGCATATTCTTTGAAACCTTCTTTAGCAGTCTGAGCCATGTGCTGCAATTGTGTGCGGTTTGGAGCCATGTCCATATTATATTGATATTGTCTCACAAAGGCTTCTGCTAAGTCTTTCCAACTCTTGATATTGACTCTACTGAGCTTCATGTACCATTCTAGCGAAGCTCCAACCAAGCTGTCTTGAAAATAATACATCCAGAGTTTTTCATCATCCGTATGAGCAACAATTCTCCCAACGAAAGATTGAAGATGGGTCTTCGGGCATGCAGTGCCATTATATTTCTCAAAGGTTGGAACTTTGAACTTGTATGGGATCCTGACCCCAGGAACCAAGCCCAAATTTGTTATGTCAAATCCCAAAGAACTCTGGGATTGGATGGCTCTGATTTGTTCTGCCATTTCTTCAAACCTCTTGTTCATCTCAGCTCCCTGACCTTCAGCTTCGTCAAGTAGAGTGAACTGCTCGTCCTGATTATCCATATGAATATTATTCAACCCATCATTGATTATAGTGACTCTTGGCTGCGTCACAGGAGCTTCAACCTGACGTGCGCCCGCACCGGTACGACTATCAGCAGCAACAGTGTTGTTCCTGGGTTGACTGTTTTCTATCATCTCCCGCAGACGCTCTTGGTTCTGACCCATGCCTGCCATCAATGTCATAAAGTTATCCATTCTCAGTCTCAGATCTGCCAAGTCCGCTTGCATCTGGTCCATGACTCACTCTCTGTTGATCTTTGTTGGATATCGATGTGCTACTGGTTGTTCCCGAAATTTTCGGGGAGCTATAATGCCTGAAACACAAAACACGTTAGCAACTGAGACACTACCTGCAAAACAAACAAACAGGTTATATGCAATGCAATGTAACTGTTCATGTTCCCAGGTTTTTAAGCATTTGCAATGCCCCAGTTCTGGCATCTAATCTCAGACAGACACTTTCAGTGTTTAACTTTCAAGCTTTCTCTTTGATGCAGACATTAGCAGTATCAGACAAACGAGTCTTGCACATTCAAAATGATAACTTGCACATTAATACTGTATATGAATAAACCACTGCCGGATAAAAGTCAAAATACACACAGAAATATTCCCCGAAGGGTTACAAGCCAGCACATGAAATAAAAACAAAAGAAATAAAAGCAAGCCTGTAGGTAGTCTGAAAAATAAACAACTAAGCTAAAGACCCGGGCTCTGCCACCTCTTCCCTGCTCTTCTTAACACCCGCTCTCAGCTTGAGCTCTTCAATCTCTCTCCTTGCTTCCTCCAAGGCTAGTTGAATTTGTGCTAGCTGTTGGGTCTTCTCCCTCCGGATGGTATGGACTTGATCCATTTCCTCCTTCTTGAAGGCCATCTGAACTTCAAAGAACTCTTCTTTCTCTCTGAACTTCTTCTGCTCTTTCTCTTTTTGGCCTTGCAACCAAACAATGGATTGAAGAGCATCCTTGAGAGTCTTTAAAGTATTCTTGCGTTCATCTTCTCTCTTAGCTTCCATTAGACCCAACCTGTGGAAATGTGCTTCTCTGCCAGCAAAGTCCTTCTCTTTGGCTTCTAGAGAGGCTTGGAGCTTCTGCAGCTTGTCTTCAGCTTCAGTCTTGGCCTTGTTGGCTTGATGGTACAGGCTTACCATCTCAGCATTCTCCACTCTGACTTCATGTAGCTGAGCTTCTAGCTTCTTGTACTCTTCAAGAGAGACAATACTATTCTGACTAGGCACTTCTCTGGGATAAAGTGGAGCCTCAACTGAAAAAGGCATGAGAACTGCTTCTTCATGTCTTTGCAACCATGTAACATATGGTGGATATGTCTTGGGATCAACTCTGCCGAAGTCTTTCTTACCCTTTCTTATCCTGTGAGCCCAGGCTTGGAATGCTTGTTGAACTAACTCTTTATTTCCTTCAGCAGGAAAGTACAAAGATTCAGCCAACTCTTCCATCTGAGGAGGATCTTTCAAAGGGTAGCCAAACTGTTTTCTGGCTAATGTTGGATAGTAACTGATGACACCTTTCCTTCCCAGCAAAGGTACTCCAGCAAATCTTCCGCAACTGACCAGCAACTCTTTACCTAGCAGATCCCTGTCATATCCCTAGGCAATATCTTCAACAGTCAACCCCATCAGTCTTCTGGACCATCTCCACTCATCTCTCATCTCCTTGAAGGCACCTGACTTAGGCAACTGTCTAGCAAACCACTCAGCAAACAAAGGAGCACAACAGACTACTGGACCACCCCTTCCCTTCTCATTTCTGTAATGAACACTGTAGTAGAAGTCACCCAAAAGAGTAGGCACTGGATTGCCTTTTGCAAAGATTGAGATCACCTCTAAGCTGACAAACTCTTTATCTCCAGGGAACAAGCTGGACCCATACACCATCAATGCAAGCAAAGCACCAAAGTCATTCCACTTAGCCTCTGTGGCATATTTCTCTGCCTCTGGGATGATCACACTCCAAGGGAGTCCTTTACCTTCACTCTCTTGCAGAGCCTTCCTTACTGAAGCAGCTGGCAACCTACAAACCTTGGCTATGTCTTCATCTTTAAGCACAACCTCTGACCCATAGAATGGCAACGTCTCTCTGACTGGAACATTCAGCATGCTGGAGATCTCTTCCAATGTTGGAGCTAAGATGTAACCTGGAAAAACAAAGCAACGCAACAGAGGATCATCAAACTGCAACAAGGTATGCAAACTGTCTTTCTGGTCTGCAGTGGGCTTGTCCACAAACTTCAGTATCTGGCCACTTTTCTTGAAATTGCCCAAGACTTGATCGTTCATCAGACCTGCTAACTTTTGAACACTTCTAACTTCAGGCTGAAGAAAGGTATAATGCACATTCTTTTTCCTTGGAACTCTTCTGATTTCTGCCATGGAGATAAGATTACCAGAACTGGGAGCAGATTAAGAATAATGACCTGAAAAATGGGAAACATAAACAGTTAATGCAAAGAATGATGCAAATGCAATGCAATGCAGGCACATGATCAACTAGGACCATCTGAACTGGACACTGACAAGGTCCCCTCTGAACACTGGCAAACCAAAAGTCCACTGAGTCACAACTCTCTGAATAATCACAACTCTCTGATTGAAGATCTCAGAATCACAGTACCAAGAAATCCAGAACAAGAACTCCAGAAAACCAGAACTCCAGAACCATAGAACCAAAGATCATAACCATAGGACCACAGATCATAACAAGGACCACTAAATAATGAGTGTATGTTGAGGCCATGGGTTCCTGCACACCTGTAAACCCCTTCCCAATCTCACTGGTAATAGGCTCCGGGTCAGACATCACGGACTCTCAAAGCCGGATAGCAATAATACTGTCACCATCTCCGAGAAATGACTCATGACCAAATCAGGGAATCGGTTTGGCATTATATACTACGCAGGGAGGCCTCAGCTGAGTCCAGGAAACAAGGTCATCCTATGTGATCCCCAGGTGGGCCCTCGGATGCAAATGGGTTTGCCACAAAATGTGGGTTGCCACTGTCATCACTAAAGAGGGATGTTTCCACAAGGTTCTCAATGATCGGTCCCCAGCTGCACATAACTGTCAGGGTTATGTAATGAGAGAGGAAGATCCCCAAATCAAGACATTTCCAAGACAATCGCAACCTGGGTGTGGAACTCACTACTACCCCCATGACAAGATCTCATGAGGCCAAAGTGGAACCACTCTAAGTCCTATGGTGCACTCGAGCCAGGTACTTGGCTCATCTCTCAAGAACAAGTAACACCCATCCCACCAAACAGAAAACCAGTCCAGACAGTCCAGTATATATACATGATGCGGAAAATAAATACTGAAAACTGTAAATAAAGCTGTAAATAAACAACAATAAAATACAATAAGCCACAGCAAGCAAACATCACCCAATGAAACAGAAACACACAAGCGCTAGGAGAGACTCACAGGGGAACCAGAGATCCTCTGGTGTGCAGTCCCCAGCAGAGTCGCCAGCTATCGCTCCCCGGATTTCCATCCTGGTACAAACGCGAAAGTGGCGCGGAAAAGGTTAGAGTCGCCAGCCGGACATTTTTACCCCGAAGAAAGGGAATGGTAATGCTGCACAAACCAGAAGAAAGAAAGAGGAAGGACACGGGTCCTACGAACCAAAGAGACAGAGTTCGGGAGTCGGTTACGACCTGGGAAGGTATTAGCACCCAGATCGTCCGCCGTACCCGACGGGATCCACGCTTGCAAAAGAAACTGTTTCAAAGGGTGAGGGTATGAAAGCTGTCGCAAAAGAAAATAAAATGAACTGGATGAAAGAACTGAGAAAAGAAGCAAAGAGAAAAAATGTAGGGAAAATAAAGATTGTGCTCGAACGGGCCCTACCCCGCTGCCTACGTACCTCATCAGGATAACGAGGATCAGAGACGCCGTAGTTCCCCTAACTAGGGGTACTAAAAGGAAATTGCTTGTGAATTAAAGTTTGAACTGCCTATGCCATTGCTCAGGTGTTGCAGACTCAGACGACGAGTGCGTAACCGTCTTGCAAAGTGACAAGTAGGAGCAAGTTCGCGTACGGAGCGAATGAGGTGAGAAAAGAATTCCCGAGGGAAAGACGCTTATCGTTTGTTTGTGTTTTTTATGAAGCTTTTATGAGTGTGTCACAAGGAAGTGAACTCAAGCTCTCTTCAATGGAATGTGCATTTGTCACTACATTCCAAGATGGAATAATAGAACAAGCACACTCAAGTAAGGAGAAGATCCCCAAAACTTGAACCCAAAGATTAGGGCTTAGGCTCACTAACTTGTTTACTTATGAAGTGTTTTGGTATTTACAGATGAAAAAGTGTTTTTTATGCTTTTCTTTATGAAGGAGATACCTTGATCAGACTTGTGCATCACAAGGTAAACTTGTACTATCCCAAGATGGGAAGACTACAAGCATACCTCATGGGATAAGGATATGGATAAAGACATCACTTCAAACTTATTAAGTGTTTTTTAGAGTTATGAGATGAGAAGAGAAGAAGAACCAAAAGGATCTCAAAGGAAAAATTCACAAGATATGGACTCAAAGCTCACAACCAGAACCAAAACAAGGTGAAAAACGGCTTAAGAAGCCAACAAGATGAAGAGAAAAGAAGTACATGACCAAACAATTACCAAATGGAAGTAAAAGAAACAAAGAGATGAAGTGAAAGCACTTAAGGAAACAAATGACTTAAAGAAGAAGCAAACACAAAAATTCAGAAGACACAAACCCTATCCTAGGACCAGGAAGGTACCCACACCCCATAGGAACCCCAAATGAGAAGAATAAGTTGGCACAAGTGCCCTTCTAGGTTTATATGAGACCTAAAGGTCCAAAAGAAGCAAAATAGGACAAGGTTCAAGATAATATCCACAACAAATCAACCAAGCATCTAAAAATTCCAAAATTGAAACCAAATGATCTTCAAACATGTTACATCAACTAGCCAAAAGGGTTTGAAAAGATTCAGAAGCAAACTAGGTTTAATGGAGGCAAGAACACAAGTTAGGGTTACAAACTTAAATCACAAGTCACAAGATCAAGACTCAAGAAATAAGTTTCTAAAAATTCAGAGAAAATCACATGAGAAGTACAATGTCTTAAGAATCAAAATCAAAAAGAATGGGATAAAAACTCAAAATATTGAAGAGTATGGAAAATAGACAAGGCAGAGTGGTCAAAATGGACTTAAAAAGAAGCTAGGTGAAAGGATGATTTAATTCAGACACGTGGCCAATGAAAAAAAATAAAATAAAAATATGATAAAATAAAAGAGACTCAAAATAACATACATGATTTTTTTGGGATATTTTAAGTGAAGGAAACTATTTTAATAAAATAGAAAGCTAAACTGAATAAAAGGAATAAAAGAGAAAAAGAAATTAAATGGAAATTAGAGCAGGGGTGTGAAGAGCAAGGCTTTGCACTAGAAATGATTGGGCCTAAGTTGGGGTGTGGTGCGCATAGCAAGAGGGAAGCCCAGCCAATTGCGCTGGTACATGCTGTTTATGGTGGATATTTCGTGAAATAAAAGAAAAGGTTGGGGAAAAAAGAGATACGCATGATGGATCCAGCGTCTGTGGTTGAGAGCTCATTAATTGAGCTGGCACTTTGGAGAATCATGAATGGTTGACGCACGGTACTTGTGGTGGAACCCGAAACATGAGGATTTAAATGAAACAAAACAGAAATACAAAGTGACGGAAGGTGTTAGGGCTAGGTGGCAAGTTGTGGAGCCTTGGATGGACAGATCTGACGGCTTAGACCTCATCTTCTACATGGAAACCCTAGGAAGAACACAACAATTTTCCGGTGACCGGAGCTTGGGCTCCGGCACCGGAATCCATGACAGAGTTATAAACATCAATAAAAATAGATCAAGACCTCCAGATCCACTAATTAGACCTCACTGAATTCAAATATAACATCAAAAAAAGCTAAAACTCAATGAATTGGACGGATCGAAGAAAAACATAATGCACCATGAAACTTTGAACTCAAATAACTTATGCTATGATGCACCATTTTCAAATCCAAAAAGTGCAGAATCATCAGTGAAGATCAAAGAACACAAAGCAACAACTTAATTCCATTTCTAGATCACAACATTTAGAGCCATACCTGAGATGGAGATCTTGATATAGTGAGCTAGAAAACCAAAGAATAGAAGCAATGCACTCCTCTTACTCCCTAGATGCAAAATAAATGCATCTAGAGTCTTGAAACACACTGGATCTGAAGTTTCAAAGTAATTTTCCTTGAAATGGTAAGCTTCTATTTCTGTGTCTTAAGCTCAAATGAATGGTAGAATCTTGATCTATATCATTCACTAATCAAGAATGTGGAAGAAGTTTGTGAAGAATGTGAGAGAATGAAGAGATATGTGAGAAAATGCAAAGTTGCATGAAGTTTGAGAGTGAGAGAATCAGAGAGATCTGAGACTTGCTAAACCCTAATTCTTCTCTTTGTGACCTCACAAGGCAATGCTGAAAGAATGAATTCAAATGCACGAATGAGTCATGAGTTTGAATGATTTTGCATAATTTGCACTTTTTGAGATAAGCATGCTATGCTCATGCTCTATTGGGCCTCTCAGCACATGGGCAATTCATTTCCCACCCTTGATTCAAATCCAATCACTCCTGGCCTTTAGATTCAAGCATCACACTTGTTTCACGACTTTTGCCAAATTTGCATGTTTGGAGGGATTTCCTTGTTGTGCACGAAAATGGACAATTCTTTGGAGAAAATTGGTCATAATAAAATGAATTTTAAGTTTGAAACATAATTGGGCCAATACCAAGTCACACAATTCAGATTTGAAGCCTCTTGCATTTGGTGGCATCATGAAATTTGGATTTTTGCCCTAGAAACATGACTTTTTCGAAGGACATATAGAGAGATCTAGGAATCCTATGAAAATGTACTTGTACTTTTTGAAAATGGGAGCCCTTACTCTTCAACTTTCATGTTTGACTTTGGTCCATTTGAAGAATTTTTGATCATGTTAAGGCCATTTGAAAATTAGGGCAAAAGTTGCCAAATTTGGAAAATTCCATAAACCAACTTTGTACCATTTTTGCAAAACCCTTCAAATCTCCATGATTCTTGAACTTTAGGCATTCCAAACCTCTTATAACATTGTAAGGACCCCTCTTGGCCAAAAAAATTGGGTTAGACCCCTTGAAATTGCACAATTGACTTTTTAAGGGCGCTGTTGACTTTTTCCTTCATCTGCAAGCAATTGAGGCATTGACTGACTTCCACATGGAATTTTTTCATGAAAATTGGAACATAGGATCCTCTTAAAATATAGAAGACTTTTCCCAAATTAAATGGCCAAAGTTGTGAGATCTTGGTGCTTGAATCACAAACCCTAATTTGGGTGCCTTGTATAGGAGCTTTGCCTTGTCCTGAGATCTCTGATGATCATGCAATCTTCTGAGCTTTTGCCAATGGACTTGATCTTGTAAATGGAGTGTAGACTCACCATAAGACTTGTACAAACTCATTGGGACCCTTGTCATGGCTTGAAATGCTTCAAGGACTTCCACAGATGACCATATGCTTGATGCTAGGACATGAGGGATGTTATGCTTCATCTTTCCATGACATGATGCTGAGAAAATGATATGAGTATGATGAATATGATATAATATGATGCTTAAAATGAAGAGGGCAAATTTGGGGTGTTACAATATGCAGTGTTAGATGAACGAGGCCGGTCAATACCAATTAAGGCAACTATTATTTGTGATAATGTATGTTAGATGAACAACATATAAGTTGTCATCCAAAAACAATGCCGCACGAAAAGAAAATAGGTAACGGAGAAAATAAAAAAGGAGAATTAGATGGAGGGGTATGGAGAAAAACCAAATTGAAATGCACTTTTAAAGTCCTCCCATCTTTAAGATCAATCACCTCTAATTGATTGATTCAAGCTTGAAAAACATATCACTAATCCAAAACACCTCTCATGAATTTAACAGTTCATTTGAAGATAGATTTGAATTAATGAATATTAATCCACTCTAATCGATATCCGAAGTCCATTGATATTAAAGAGGAATTAGCCTAAAAAATATAGTCCAAGGTTGAAATAAGAAAGGAGGGGAAAAAGCAAGAAAAAACAACCAAAACAGCCCCAAAACAAGGTAAAAAAATTAGTTCCAGGCCTGTGTAAATCAATTGCACAAGGCAAAAATCAGCACACAAAAAAATGAAGAAATAAAGCAGTGCAAATCGATTGCACTAGTGTGTAAATCGATTTCACAAGGCAAAATCAGCAAAAAAATGTGAAGAAAAAAGGCAGTGCAAATCGATTTGCACAAGATGCAAATCAATTGCACGTTGTTCTATTTTCAAAAATCAACATTAAAATGGCAAAGTCCATGTTCAATCAATCCTTCAAACACTTTATGATCATGGATTCAATTGAGCACTAATTTACCACTAAATCAACAACAAATAACACCAATAAGAACACAATTGCAAGATCAAAAGATCAAGCAACAAGAATCAATCAAGATCTACATTATTGAGGATGAAGATGAAGGTGTAACAATGGTATGAGATGAATTACCACTTCAAAGATTAGAACAACTCCAAATTACTCCACAAGCAAGCTTGATCTACTAAAATTGATGAAGAAAAATGAAAAGGATGAAGGTTTAGCTCAAAGTTAATCAATATTTCAATGTGAATTCATGATAACTTTCAAAAGAAGAAATTGAGCTTTAGTGAATTTTGGTGGTTGGGGATATAATTTGCAAGAGTTTTTTTTGGCTCTCATCAAATAAATTTTAGCAAGGTGAATTTGGCGATCAAAAGCTTGTGAAATGAATGAAATGAGGCATGTATTTAAATAGTTTAGGCTTGAGAATTTGGTGGAATGGAGCTTGCTTTGGGAGATCAAAATTAGGCTTTGAAATCAAATTTGGAGGAAAATTATCAAAAGAGTGGTGATTAACGAAGGTACATGGTTGGAATTAATTTTAATGATGTAGGGGAATTAAATGGATATGGTCTAGAATATTCTCAAATGATAAAATTAGTGTCAAATGCTTTAAAACTTGAAAAATACTGATTTTGGCCAAATTTTCCCTCGTGCATTCGATTTGCACATTGGTGAAATTGATTGCACTGCTAAAAATCTAAATATTTCGGCAAAATATACAGGGTGCAATCGATTGTACTAATGGTGCAATCGATTGCACAAGCAAAAATTGAAAGGTGCAATCGATTGGATAACCAGTGCAATCGATTGCACAATGTAAAATTTTGAAAAAATGTCTTATTAACTGGATTATGTTGACTCTGAGCTCGATTCTTTTGCTTGTCAAAGAAGGCATGGAAATAAACACATGAACCTTGGAATTTCTTGAATAATAATTAATAAAACTTGGGAATCCTTGATCAGATGAATTTGAATTATTCGTAGATCAACTTTGACTTTGTTCAGATCAAATTCATTCGAGTTGAGGAACTGTTTTGATGTTCTTTTTTTTCCTGAAAAGTTAGTAAAAGATGGAAAACAAAATATTTTTGGATTTTAATTAATGGTTAGTAAACATAAACAAATAAAAGGCAAACAATAGCAGTGATGATCCCTCGTGAGGCATGAACCTGCAACCGAGAAGGATAGAAGAACCAAAGTGTGATCTTGTTTGTATGCAAATGAAAAACAAAATCTTAGGGACAAAAAATAAGGTGTTACAACTATTCTATATGTTGCGCTTGTAGAGGCGATTATTTTTTTAGACCAGTCAGCTTAATGTTTATATGAGTCTATTTCAGGTATAAAAAATTATTATTTCTTATTAATTTAGTTCTTTTTGCTGGTTATATGATTCTAAGTTATTGTACAGTGTTGGATATTTCGGGTTCAGGAAACAACACAGTCTTGTCAAAACAGTTGATATAAACACGTTTAAACTCTAACCAGTTTATTCCCATAATCAAATCTTGTTGACTCAAAAGTAAACAAATCAAGCTACTACGAAGTATTTACCACAAATGGTTAAAGGGAAATTCAAACACACAAATGAAGTAGTCACCGAACAATTAGTTAGGGTATCAATATACTTCCAATCATAGAAGACACTTCAAGATTCAACTTGTTGGCACAATCGAGAGATATAAATGAATGTGTCACACTATTATCAATAATAACAATCGGAGAAACATCATGAATGAAAAACATACCTTGAATCAAATTATCTGATCTCGAGACATGCACGCCATTTAGATCAAACTGTCTACCGTTAGCTTACGCGGTAGTTGACGCCTTCCTCAATTTCTGATACTGGGTACAAATCGGTGCCAGATCACCATAGATTCTACACTTGTTCACTAGTAATGAGAACTGACGAATCTCGTAATAACCAGTGAATTGCTTGATCTCAAGACATAAGTCACTCTCAAACTTGACATATTTCCACCCTTCAACTTCCACAACATTATAATGGGGACAAAATATTTGGAATAAAAAATATCTTAAAAAATTGGAAATAGCTTAAAAAATTGCTGGAACCGGAAATAGCTTAACAAACTTAACAAAACTCAATAAAACATTAGCACAAAATCACTGGAATCGGAAATAGCTTAAAAATTTGAATCAACAACTCAAAACTAATCAACCGAAGGACTGACATTCAACCACATATCATGATGGTCGTCTTGACAATACGTCACCTTTCCCCCACACAAATTCGTTGTCCTGCTGATGCACAGGCAAAAATATCATCTCAGAGACCATGACGGTCTTCATGTCAGCACGTTGACACCCGTTAACTTCCCCAGTTGTAGTGATGGGTTTCCCGTTACCCAAGTGATGCCCGTCATTATTCTGCTGAAGACATAACTATGTTTTGCGTAATGGAAGCACTTACAAAACTACAATTTCTACCACTCAAATCGAACAAGAAAATAACATACATATTTATTCAATGTTTAATACATCATTTGCACACAGGTTCACCATTTAATCAACATATTTTCCCCTAAATCAACACATATGTTTATCATATTAGGCATAACAACATGAACAATCATCATCCATATTTTTACATACAAATCATAAACGAATTCAGGCATAAAACAGAGCACGAATTAACACTAATCACTGAAATTAGGAGAAAAGGGTGAGGATCTCTCACTATCCCTTATGAAATATACACCAAAGAGTGAATAATTTCCCTCTTAATTGAAGTTTGCAGCAAAATATTGAATTTTCAGCAATAATAACTCTTCTCTCTTGGTTTATTTTCTTTCCTCTACAAATCCTCTCTTCTCAAGTTCCACGTACTACATAAACCTATCTTTCTCCTTCTTTTTCTTTTAAATAAAAACCTAATATCATATTTTATTATTTCTAATTCTCCCCTCCATTTTTGATATATCTCTCCTTATCCTACCACTTACTTTATTATTCTATTTCCCCTTATAACTCACTATTTTATTCTATTTCCCCTTGTCATGGCTTGAAATGCTTCAAGGACTTCCACAGATGGCCATATGCTTGATGCTAGGACATGAGGGATGTTATGCTTCATCTTTCCATGACATGATGCTGAGAAAATGATATGAGTATGATGAATATGATATGATATGATGCTTAAAATGAAGAGGGCAAATTTGGGGTGTTACAGCTGCCCCTATTCAATCATCAGTTAATCTGAAAAGGACGATAGTACGGGCTATCGACCATTCAAGATAAACTGTGGTTGAATACCAAGAAGACCAGAAATTTGCACTCTGACGAAGAATGCAACATTGGGAAATAAACCCAACCAGATGACGCTCTGGAGATAAGAAAGAGAGAAAAAGTAGACGAGCTTCTTCCAAGTTGAAACTGATATCTGGAGTAAGAACACTAAGACAGACGAGTCTTCAAACAATCCTGTGACGCCAGGAGCTGGACAGACGAGTCCTCAAACACTGCAAGAAGATATAACTTGAGACAGACGAGTCTTCAACAATCCTGTGACGTCAGGAGCTGGACAGACGAGTCCTCAAACACTTAACATAGACTTGAGACAGACGAGTCTCCTTCGGATTTACCTGTTACGCCAGGACCTGTAATGCACTAAAGTATGTGGAATAGACATGCATAACCAAGGTAGACGAACCTTCTTCATATATTATCCGTGGATATATGGTATAAGACAGATGAGTCTTCTTAGCAAAACTGTGACGCCAGGTGCAGCAACAATAATTGGTGCCTGAGACAGACGAGCCTCCTTCGGATTTACCTGTTACGCCAGGACCGGTAACCATTTTGACATTAAATCCCACTGTCAGGATTTGAAACCTCTTCAATACAGACGAGTATTGGATGATCATCCAGATAACACAGACGAGTGCCAAAAGTCAATGATACAAACGAGTATCAGACGATGATCTGAGAAACACAGACGAGCGCTTCGGGCAACGATACAGACGAGTATCAGCCACTGGTATAGACGAATACCAGAAATTCAAACACAGACGAGCATTTGAAGTAGCAATAGAAGAATATCAGGATAAACAACAAATTTTCACATACAGATATAAACTAACACATACGAGTGCTGGGGATGATACAGACGAGTATCCAAGCAAAGCAGACGAGCTTCAAACAGGTAAACAACACAAACGATTGCTGGAAATGATACAGACGAGTATCCACAAATATCAGGCATACCAAACACAGACGAGTGCTGGAAAGTTGCAGACGAGCAAGCAGCAACTGAAATAACCAAACACAGACGAGTGTTTGAAATTGCAGACGAGCAAAATCAAGGTAATCATAAACCACTGTTGGGGAAAGCAAACGAGCAATACCAAAGTGATAACACAGACGAGTGTTGAGAGATGCAAACGAGCAGCAATAAAGCAGTAATATGTCACTACTGGGGAAAACTCTTCTTAGGGATAACACAGACGAGTGTTGAAAAACGCAGACGAGCGGTAGACCAATGCCTGATTGGCCACAAGAATTACAACTCTGTAGGGGAAAACAAGTAAAGAGGTTTGGATACCTAACTCTGACTGAGGTGATGAATACCTGATTGTATCATTAAATTACCCAAAAGTATGGCAACTTCGTTGGGGAATATTTCACTGACAGAAGTGAAGATCACATATGAACTCTGTGGGGACAGGATCATCTTCAGCCTTGGTTGGAAAGATGCATCAACAATACTCTAACTGGGGGAGAGCATCTGATGATTCAAATCTCTAACTGAGAAAGACTTTTGCTGAGGATAGAATTCTGATAATTCCAACTCTGGTGATGTCAGACTTTCAGATACCTGCTGGGCATACTCCACTGAGGAAGAATGGACTGCTACTTCACTGGGGAAGAAGAAACTGCTTGGGCTGCTGCCAAGGCTTAGCTGGAGAAAATCTCTGCTGGAGATGTTAGGCTTTCAGATACCTGCTGGGAGAAGAAATCTCTGCTTGGGGGAATACTCTACTGGGGAAGAGTAAATTGCTTGGGAGAATGTGACGCCATCCTGCAACCTGCAACAACAGAAAACACAAGTATGCCCCGGGGATTTGCATGGTATGATCTGTTCATCCATCGTCACCGACACTCAAAGAGGGTTACAGTTTTCCTGCATGTCAGTTTTCTTTTCAAAATTATCACCATGTTCAGATGCAATGCTATTTTTGCTAAAAAATTCAGGACATTTTGCAAACAAAAATAAACACACACAGCTTTTTGACTGAATATTCTTTTTATTGAATGGCCTCTGAATAGGCAAAGATTTTACAACAAGAAGTAGCCACCTGGAAAGAGGTAGCTACCATAAAATTGAGAAAAGAAACTATCCTAATGGCAATGGGCACGACATTCCAAGGAGTTCCATTTCTGCTATGACCAGCATGTCTTCAAGACTTTCCGTTCTGCTTTGGCTTTCTGAGAGGATGAGGGGACTGTTTCCTATCCTTCTGATATTGTCAGGTTGTACGAAACGATGACGTGATTCAGATTACTCGGATCACAGTTGTTCGCTTATTCCCTTGTTTTGTGTGGATCGTCCTTTCGGGTTTTCAATCCACCGGGATACTCTTTTTTGCCTGAACTGTCCAATGTGGCTTTTCAACTCAGCGGGTGTACTTTTTTTTTATTTCCCTAACTTTTGCCCGAACTTTTTATTCTGTTTTTAGCTCGCTGGGATGCCCTTTTTTTGCCTGGACTATAATTCTGTTTTTGTGTCCAGCGGGTCATTTTTATGCGAAGTATTTTTTAACTGCGTCCGAGTTAACAGGGGATTGGAAGTCATCTCCATCCATAGTGGTGAGCATCAGTGCTCCTCCTGAAAAGACTTTCTTCACTATGAATGGTCCTTCGTAGTTTGGGGTCCACTTGCTCCTGTGATCTGAACCTGGAGGAACAATCCTCTTCAGCACAAGCTCTCCCACTTGATACTCTCGAGTACGTACTCGTTGGTCGAATGCACGCTTCATTCTCCTCTGATAAAGCTAACTGTGACATATAGCCGCTAATCTCTTTTCTTCAATTAGACACAGCTGATTATAACGAGCACGCACCCATTCAGCCTCATCAAGCTTAACATCCATCATTACATGCAGTGATGAAATCTCTACTTCAACAGGCATGACTAATTCCATACCATATACCAGAGAGAAAAGAGTTGCCCCTGTTGACATCCTGACTGACAGAAATTTTATGATCACTTACGAAACACAACACATTTTACTTCATTCTATTAATAAGATTTTCTATCATAAATTTCACATTGAATTCGTCTCTTAACGTGAGAAATGAAGGTTGGACAAGTTTCGAAACATAAGCTTAATTAGCGATTGTTTAATATTTAGTTGGTTCAAAGTGAGAATCATGCTTAGGTTGATTTTTTGACTATGGCTTTATTTAAAGCACTTTAATATGGTTGAAATATTATATACTATGTTTCTTTTCTCAAAGTGTACAAGTCATTTTTTATTTTCTAAACATACCAACATAAGGATCACAACGTTACACGTCCTACTAAACCATTGTTTAATGATTTTAAATTAAAGTTTATGTATTTCAATTGTTAAAGCATTGTCTCTGTAGACTATTTATTAACCTTTTCATTAAAATCTAGAACTGAATCCTATCATAAAATTCAAGAAAGAATATGTGTCATTATTTTATTGAATTTTAAAATGGTTTTGAATTTAATTTTTATTAGAGGTCATGGATATATCAGTGATGATAAATGGTTAGGATTTATTTTACATTTTTTATTTTTTGCGTTTTATATTTTCCTTAGAAATATATGAGAATAATCATTTTACCATTAGACCATCTTATTTGCTTTGTCATATATCTCTATTGAAATATTTTTAAATTATTTACAATACTAAATTATTAGTTATTAGTAATATATCCCAATTTTTAATTAGTTAAAATTTATCCCAATTTTTAACGTCCATATTTTAATTAGTTAAAATATATCCCTATGTCATATATCCCATTTTAATTAGTTAAAATTTAGTACTAAATTATTGGTTATTAGTAAATTTTTTAATGTTTTATAACAATAGTACTATTATAAACTGAACAATGTTAATACTAAATTATTTTTAATGTTGATGCTAATATTATCACTCATATTATTAAATAATGAAGAAAATTGTGATGTATGAGGAAATATAAAATCCAATCCTATGGGAAATCTAAGAACGCTATAAGATCAAGATATTGTGAAATATTTCAATATATGGTAATAAATTCAAAATTTATGCAGATTCAAAATTCACTACAACTACTACTGCTTCAGAGCAATTAATATCAGCAATTTGTATGGATTTTTCTCAATTTCTTTCTTATGGATATGAATGCAGAATAAATATCCATGAATAGCTAAAGCATCAGATACTTATGAAACTTTTACTTGTTACCATTATTATGAACTTTATTGTTGAAATATCTGAAACAGAAATAGTTTTAGCAATACCAAACTATAGATTGAAAAAATATATACGTCTTTTTTTTAGATTAAACTCCAAAAAACTGGAAACATATATTTGTCTGGTGTTCTGCTGTTTTTGTTTACCTTAGGCTGCTGAAAGTTAGAACATAATCGTTAGTCTCATATTGATAGGAAACATATATTCTTGATGGCAGTTTTATGGTGAGTGTGTTAATGATCATATCCACTCCTTCAATGTTAGTTTTCTTTCGGATTAAATTGAAAGCTCTGGAGTTGTAAACTTGTAATGTACTCTCTCTGTCCTATAATGAATGATCCATTTGAAATAAATTAGTGTTTTAAAATGAATGACTAATTTCAAATTTCAATGCATTTTTTTCCTTCAATTTTACTCTCAAGTTAGGCAAAATACCCAAATTAGTCTCTTAACTCCACCACTGAGTCCAATTTGGTCTCTTATCTCTAAAAAGTGACAAAAAGGTCCTTTAATTTTTTAAATGGTTCCAAATAGATTATTTCCGTCAACCACCCCCAAACAGATGTTAACTTTGTCATATGTGGCAACTGATATGGCATTTGAAGTCTTCTTCCTCCTTTAAACTGAGTTTGTCATCCCCAATTAGTATTCATGTGTTTCTAGGGTTGCTGAATAATTTTCCTTCATCCCCAAATTGATTAAAGCAAATGCTTCACCTATGTTTGTAATCCTCAAACCAGACAGTGTAAGGGATATGGAGAACAGGTCTGTGGCATTACTGCATTGAATCTGGTTGCATTGTCTGAACTGTCGGAGTTGTAACTACTGCCAGCTTCGTATTTGTAGCTTCAAAATCCCCAACTCTTTCGCGTATTTCACGGTACTATTGACAAATAGCACACGTATGACAACAAAAATGGGTAACAAAATCCTCACACGGTGCTTCCTTCATAAGACAAAAACTTCTTTAGGCAAAGGCCTCTGTTAAAATCAAAACCCTTCACTGCAAAATCAAAACCCACAAAACAACAACAACAATAACATTCATAAAACCTCATCCACCATCCCACTGCCTCTATCAGACAAACAACCTCGCATAAAAATCGAACGAAAATACCCCTCCACTCTCCATCGAACCACCCTCATCATCATCTCAGAATATCAAGCCGCCGCAGAAATCGATTCGTGAAAACGAAACAACAGCAGGACGCTGAGACAGAGGGACTGAAACAGAAGTAGCCGGAGACGCAATGAGAGTGTGAGAGGCCATGAGGGAGAAAGCAATCGTTGAATTTGGGGAACAATCTTTCACAACCTCCAAACCCAAAATCAGAAACGAAGAAGAAGAAAGTAGATGAAGAGAGGTTTTTGAACTGTAGAGTATTTTTTTTATGTTTTCAGTCCAACTGGCATCCATTTGGCAGATGACTCATCACATATAAGCACCACGTGTACAATTTGGCTGACTTTGACTAACGGTGCTAACGGCAGGGACTAACGTGGTCCCTTTTAAAAACTTAAGGGACCTTTTTGTCACTTTTTAGAGTTAAGGGACCAAATTGGACCCTACCTAGAGTTAAGGGACCAATTTGGGTATTTTGCCCTCAAGTTAATATTACTTTTGTCATTTCCGATACATGATAAATGTACTTTAGTAAAAATATCATTATATTTCCTTCATTTATTCCTTTTTTTAATCTGTGTGAAAAGTCAACGAAATCACTCATTGTGGGACGGAGAAAGTATATGAAAAGTAGCAGGAATGACTTATAGTCCCACATCGAAAATGTTTATACAAATGAAAATATTTATTAACACTTTTCACACAACACAATTCAAATTCAAATCATTAGGTATTGAGCTTAATATAAAAGTATTGGAAATAAAAATGGACTAAAGCCAAAATATTATTTTTAATAATTTTAAATAATAATTCCTAAAAAATATTTATAAAAAAAATTAAAACGTAATATAGTATTAACGTTAATATTTACTTAACATTTTATGTAATATATAGATTTTAATAGGAATATATGACAAAACAAGAAAGTTGATCTAGTGATAGAGGGAATTCCTTGTAAATCCCATGTCATGGGTTCAACATTTTTGGTAGACGATAAAAAAAAAGTCAGCACTGTTTTGTGAACCAAATCCAGTGAGGGGCTAAAATGAAAGAATGAAAAATTCATATCGGATAACTTGCAATCAAGTTTTGCGGTATGTAATTTTTGTTAACCGGATAACTTACAATCAAGTTTTCCAGTATGTGGTTTTTCTTAACCGAATAACTTGCAATCAAGTTTTCTAGTATGTATTTTTTCTTCACCAAATAACTTGCAATCAAGTTTTCTGGTATGTATTTTTCTCTGCCAAATAACTTGTGTTTTGGACTGGCCCAATGAATAGACATGGTCCAATCCACTCATGTCCATATCACGGCCCAATAGCCCAAATACAAGAGGGACCCATTGGCTTTTTGTCCCTCAGCCGAGGAGGACTTGTCGACCACGATATTTCTTTGCTCCTTTTAGACTTCTGTCTGACGCCCGCAGGAGTCGCCTTGATTCAGCCAAAGACAAACCCTGCTCGGATATTCCTATGCCCGACGCACATTCCATCCGACTAGGTGTGTTCGTCCCAATGGCTAGTTTTTGGCAGTTACCTATTTTCGGGGATCCACGATCCAGACCCAAAATAGGGACCAATAGCCAAGCGCTGAGGGCTCTTTATAAACCATCTCACATGAGAGGGTCAGGTATCAAATATTCACCCCTTAACACTTTCACTCGTACTTGCATACTCTTTTTCCTGCTCTTACATTCACATCGGAGTACCTTGCAGGTACACCCCCATTCACCTCGACGACCGAGAAAAAAATTCAACATCCACGTCAGCATTCGTAGCCATTGTAGATTCTGATCACAAGTATGATCAGTGGCACCATCTGTGGGAAGGCGTGTTACCCCGTTTTCTCATCCTTAGACCGTGAAAATCAAAACATCACCGTTCAACTCACTCAATGGCTCACCACGACGGCTCTGTCAATGGCCGGATCATCTCCAAAGTTCCCGTCAAACAACGGGAAAGCGATTGAACCACCTCTCCCATCAGGGAGCCTGACCGTTTCCATGACAGACATTCCGCTTCCCCGTCACTAGAACCATCCATGAAACCTGAGATCACCCCTACTGATCTCCCCCTGATTCCCATTCCCGAGGGGACGAATCAGACGCTCGCAGCTATGGTCGAAATGACCGACAACATCAACCTCATACTCTTGCGCCAAGGCGAAAGACTAGAAGCTCTAGAGGAGGCAGGACGTACCAGATCCCCCTCTCCCGCGAGGAGGTCCCGCATGTCTCGCAGCAGATCGCCTGAGCAACGAAAGGATCAACACCGCCCAGAGGCAACTGGGTCTATCAAGAAGCGGACTCGTTCGTCTCCCCAACGACACAAGTCCCCGGAGGCAAGTAAGAACAGGAGAACTCTCCAGGAAGGAACGTGGTCGTCGCCCGAGGGCGCAAGGAATCGATCAAGATCCCATTCCCATCGTCAACATGGGGACAACCTCTCCCGTTCCACCTCCCATAATTCTAGCGACGAGGATGAACCTCGTGGTCCTCTATCCAACGAGATCATGTCCACAAGGCTGTCGAATGGGCTCGAGAAACCTTTTTCCCTGGGGACCTACGACGGAACGACAGACCCAGATGAGCACATTGAGAACATCGACGCTTTACTCGACTACAAAGGCATCCGGGAAGCAATTAAATGTCGTTTTCTCCCTATGATACCGAGGAAGGGAGCTATGGCTTGGTATAAAAGCCTTCCTCGTGAACCTATCATGTCTTGGAGACAGCTCGGGAGAACCTTTTCTCGACACTTCACCGCTTCATGACGTCATCCAAAAACTGAGGCCTCTTTGGAAGCAATCATCCAGGGCAAGGGCGAACCCCTGCGCACCTACATCGAGAGATTCAATAAAGAAGTCGTCCAGGTCTCGACCACAGTCGATATGAAAAAATATCTTGTTGAACGGGGACTCCGTCCCCACAGCGACTTCAGGAGGGCTGTGGGAATTGAGACGCCCGCCACGCTTGATGTTTTTCTCCTCAAAGCACAAGTATACATCCAATACAAGGAGAAAGAGGCAGCCAACATTTCCCGAGATACTAGGAGTAACAAATACACCAAATCATCTAAATCTAAAGATCCCACGACATCCCGTCGGGGAGATGAAAAATGAAAGGAAGACCGCTCTCGTGAACCACGGGAGCATAAAGGCCCATCCGGGAGGTTTCACGACTACACGCCCCTCACGGTGATGAGGGAGAAAATCCTATCCGAATATGCTAAATCTGAGTTTTGTCAGGCCAACGTCCGGTTTCTAAAGCAGCTGCCGACCAAGCCAAATACGGACAAGACAAGGTATTGTCGGTTTCACAAGTCCCACGGGCACAATATCGACAATTGCATCCATTTGAAGGATGCCATCGAAATCCTCATTCGAAACGACCATCTGAAGTTGTTCACCAAAGGGAAGGAAGCTCCCCGACAGGAGGTCCAGGAAGCTCGAAAAGTCGAAGAAACCGCCCCTCCAGCCGCAGAAGCCAATCTCCAGGTTGCCCTCAGCATCACGCGGCCAAAGGATGTCTACGTCCCCAAACCGTACATTGGTCCTGCATATTTCGCTACCTACTTCCCGTGGGAGTTCTTCCCCCTGCAATGGTGATTTCAGGGGGCGAGCACAACAAGATTACGGTGGGGTCGATAAAGCGACGTTTTGATCAACTAATCAACACTAACTCCAACCAAAACTCCACTCTCGATCCTCCCCGCTGGGGATCAACGCCCATCTCCTTTTACAAGGAGGACCACCTCGGTGGAGCACCTAACGCCAGCACCCTCTGCTCGTCCGCGTAAAAATGGACAACTTGGACGTTCAGACAATTTTGATCGACCAGGGAAGCTCCATCGATATCATGTACTCCCAACTGTTCGCGACCTTGCAGCTCAACGAGACACATCTGACTCCCTACTTGGGCTCAGATTTCCAAGGGTTCAACGTGAATGTCTCAAAATCCTGGGGTTATGTCGACCTCATTGTAACCTTCGGAATAGGGGAGGCCGCTAGGGCCATTAAGATGCAGTTCCTCGTGATCGATTTCACGTCTCTATATCAGTGTGTAATACCTCAAAATTTGCCCTCTCATTTCCTCAACATTTTGCATAGCATTTTGCATATATGGATTCATAAAATAACCAAAAACATTGCATCATATATAGCATAGTCGAGGCATGGGTATGTGATTAGTGATCGGAGCAACCGAAAGTTTTGAAGAGGCTACCGAAGGGCCACAAAGCTTCTCAACCTTGTGCAAAGGGTTCACTATATACCACAAGTCTTCACTTGAAGCCACAAGTCATGGAAAGTTTTGGTTTGATTGAAGGAGGCAAGCAGTGCAATACTTCTTGAGGGAAAAGAGCCGAATTAGGGTTTCATTTCTACGGGGTTGCCGCATAAATTTTTTGGTTCGAAGTGGATTTCTTTGATTTATATATGATGTCAAGTGCCAAGGGTTCAAATCTCGTCCACAAGTTCATTTTGGAAGGGGTTCGACTGGCCGGATGACGGAAAATCGAGAAATCGGAGAAACGGCGACCGAGCTAGGTAAAAAGGGTCGACTCCGGACTTTTAAGATCGAGATCGTGAAATTAGGGTTACAATTATCCTATGGTTCATATTTGGTCAAGAAACGATGGAGGAATCATGAAAAAAATCAAAGAAAATCATTTGAAAGTTAGTTGGTTTTGCATTTCCCTCCACTTTTCCTTCCACTTTCTTTCCACACTTCCTTTAATTCTTTCCATCTTGTTTTTCCACTCCAATTCCACTCCATTTCCCTTGGAAACTTCCACCACCTTCCACCATCTTCTAGAGTATTCCAAGGAATGTTCTAGAGTATTCCAAGGAATATTCCAAGGAATATTCCCTTTATCCAACCCTAACCCTAACTAACTTCCAAACCTAATTTTTGGATCCCAAACCTAATTTTTGGGCCCCAAACCCAAACCTAACTCCTAGCCTAAGCCCTATTTAAGTCATTTTCATCCAAACCAAGAGGGTTCCCACAATTCCAAATTTTTCACTTCTTCCATAATCACTTTTTCTCTCTCACTTTTCCTCCATTTTCCCTCCTTTCACCAAAGCTTCTTTGAATAAGCTCTTCAAGTTTCACATTGAAACTTGAAGATCTTGAAGCTTAAGCCTCCAACCTCCATTGATTTTGTGGATTATAGAAGAAGAAGCTACTGAACTTTGTGAGGATTATCGACTTATCGGAAGCACACGGAGATTCAAGTTCAAGAACGCATTTATTTTGCGGTTTTCGGTTTTCGGTTTTCTCTTCGATTCAAGCTTCGATACTTGCAACAATCACCGAAGCAATCCTCCGCTTCGTAGGTTGGTGATCTTAATCACTTCTTCTTTAAGTTATTCTCTTCATCTCGCCGTTTCGGCATTCTTTAAGTGCTTTTCGCTTTGCTTGAATTAATTCCGTTCGATTATGTGTTGTTTGCATTTTGTGATTTTTGTTGAATTTGGATTTTTAGGTGTTAATGGCTATAAGTGCTAGCATGTGTAAATAAGCTCAAAATAAGTAGAAATTAGTGTTAGCATGTTCCTAGGTATGTTAGGGATCATTAGAAGCAAGATTGTGGCCAAAAGCACTTATTTCAAAAGCATTTTTCACTTTTCGTTCAGTGTTAACCGGTTAACGCATATGGTTAACCGGTTAACGCATGCGTTTTTGGCCAAAATGCTGTATTTTTTGCCCGTTAACGGGTTAACCTATATGGTTAATCGATTAACGCTGATCATTTTTGGATTTTTGGCCTATTTTCTTGCTCAATCTTGCTTCCTAGTGCCTCTAATGTTCATACATGTTTAGGTAGTGATTTTAGGGAATTTTTGAGTCCATTTCCAGTAGCTAGTTCCCCCATTTCGAGTCGTTTCGACACGATTCCGTTTATGTCGCATAATAGGCATGTTTTGTGTTCTTTGTGCATACTTTGATTTCTTGCATTTTTGTTGCTATGTTCATGCATCATTAGGTATGTAATAATCATGTTGCATTCTGTTTTTATGTGTATGCATTGCATTAAATCATTTTGCATTTTATTATGTTGGTGTATTGTTGCATTTTTGCATAATCACATGTATGTGCATTTGGATGCATTTAGTTGCATGCTTGATCTTAGCATTTGCATAAATTTAATTCTGAATCTTGCATTAGGTTTAGTGTGTTTGTTGAACCATTATATTGTATGTTCATAATCAATAATCACCATGTTCAAATGTCATGTTTAGGTGATTCATTTTTGCATTACTTGTTGCATAATCCACATGATGCATTCTTGAATAATCCTAAATGTTCATGTTCTTGCATTGGTGTATGTTGATCCATGTTTAAATGCATGTTTGTGATGTGTTTGTTGCATTCTTAATTGAGTTAGTGCATTAAAAAATGAAATAATCAAATTCTGGATTTTGTTTTCATAGCTGTTTTTGCATATAGGGGCTGTAAAATGTGTGCTGTTTGTTATGTGTGCATGCTGCATTTGACCTTTTTACACCTTCTTTTTCATGCTGCATGCTGGCTGTAAAAAGCTGAGTTGCATTGCATTGTTTTTCATGGTTGTTTGTGTAATAGGGGCTGTAATAGGTGCTGTATTTTGCATTGCATTAGTTCTAGTTCCTTTAGGATTAGAATAGAGTCTAGCTTAGGTTCTAGTTCCCTTAGAAGTTAATTAGGATTTAATTAATGTGTGTTTTGCTTTATTCTTTGTAAATAAAATGTGCACTAACCCTTGTTTTGTAGTGGGGAAGATTGAGGTAAGTTTACTCCACTTTATCCTTTATTTTTTATGCATTTCTTTTAGGCTTTTTAATTCATTTTTCCTTCCATATTTGTGATTGGTAGGATTTCCCATTGTTAGGACCAACTTATCTTCCTTAGGAAGTAAGTTGCATCCTTTTTCCTTTTTCTTTTCCTTTTTATCTTTAGGATTAGAAAAACCTCACTAACCACTAGGATCACTTTGTAAATACATAATACATTAGGATTGAGTCTTAGTCCCTTAGATTTTTCCTTTTATCAACTTGAGTCGTTCTTTCTCATCTCAAAAGAAAAGCAATAAAATACCTAACGAAAAACCGAACAATCTTGTACGACACGAGACTTTGTTGCGGAGTGTTTATACGCGTCCTGTTTCGGGGCGAGGTGTAAGTACTTCCCGCGATGGATAGGTCTTAGTACAAGACAGTTCACAAACAAATTCAAAAACACTTCTTTTAAAAAGACAAAAAACAAACAATAAGCGACTAATCCTGCGGGAACTTTCTCTTCTCATCTCATTCACTCACAACGCGAACTCGCGACGACTTGTCTCATTTGCAAGACGGTTAACGCACTCGTACCAGACGAGCCTGCAACACCTGAGCATAGACATACGCAGTTCCAGCTGTAAAAAACACAAACAAATAGTTCCCGCCTAGGTTAGGCGAACTACGTCGACTCTGATCCTCATTATCCCGATGAGGTACGTAGGCAGCGGGGTAGGGCCCGTTCGAGCACATTCTTTATTTTCCCTACATTTTCCCCTTTCTTTCTATTTTCTTATCTTAGTTCATTTCTCATTTCCATTCCCTTTATTCCAGTAGCGGTTTTATTCAGCAGCATTCGTATTTTCTCACCCTTTGAAACAAACAAGCAAGCGTGGATCCCGTCGGGTACGACGGACGATCTGGGGTGCTAATACCTTCCCAGGTCGTAACCGACTCCCGAACTCAGATCTTTGGTTCGCAAGGTCTCGTCCTTTCCTTCTTCCTCAGGTTTGTGCAACATTACCTTTCCCATTCCTTTGGGATAAAAATGTCTGGCTGGCGACTCTAACCTTTCCGCGCCACTTTCGCGTTTGTACTAGGATGAAAATCCCGGGAGCGACAGCTGGCGACTCTGCTGGGGATGAACCTGATTCTTCCGGTTTCCCTTGTAGAGTCAATCCTAGCGCCTGTTTGGTTTTGTTTCTTTGGGTGTTTATCTGTTTGATGCTGAGTGCTTTAGTTTAGCTTTACTGTTTTTATTTACAGTTTTATTTACAGCTTTACTTTATCGCATTTATTTACCGCTTTCAGTATTTTATTTTCCATGCATCATATTATACTGGACTGTCTGGCTGTGCTGGTTTTCATTTTTTCTGTGGGTTGGGAGTTACTGTGAGATAAGCCAAATACCCGGCTTGAGTGCACCATAGGATTAGCGTGGACATGTTGTGCTCGCATGGTTACATGATGAGTGGTGATGTGTTCCACACCCAGGTTGCGACTGTCTTGGGACTATTCTGTGTGGGGGTTCTTCCCCACTTCAGGGTACAACCTTGATAGTTATGTGCAGCTGGGGACCGATCATTGAGAACCTTAATGGAAACAACCCTCTCCAGTGATGACAGTGGCAGACCACATTTGTTGGCAAACCCACTCGCATCCGAGGGTCCATTGGGAACTCGCATAGGATGGCCTGGTTCTCTTATAGGAATTCAGTTAAAGCAAACTGTTCGTATGACGATAGTATTGTACCCTTCGGGATGAATGTACTATTGTTTCTCGATTCAGTGCTTGAAGCTGGAGACTTGTGAGGGATGCTTGTTTTTCCGGACTCAACTGAGACCTCCCTGCGTAGTATATAATACCAAACCGATTCCTTGATTTGGTCATGAGCCATTTCTCGGAAATGGTGAATGTATTATTGCTATTCGGCTTTGAGAGTCCGTGATGTTGACCCGAGTAGCACACCCGTGAGATTGGGAGGGGTTTACAGGTTTGCAGGAACCCTAAACTTCAACATACCCACTTTGCCAAGTATTGTTCAGTGTTCTATGGTTCTTTGATTCAGAGATCCGGGATTTCTATTCAGAGAAACTGTTACCATTGTGACCCTGATATTGTGACTGTTATTATGACTCTCCACAGACACTTGGCTCGTTGTTCAGCTTCAACACCATCAGTGACTATTCAATTATGTGATCCAGTTCTACAGTTATTGGGTTCTCAGTTATGGGGTTCTATACAGAGATGGTGCTACTATTATGGTTCTATTTGGACACTTGACTCACTGCTCAACACCAACATCAGACCATTGATCACACGTCTGTTGCATACATGACATCATAGCATTTCTGCATACATGTTCAGTTATTTCCGAGGATCACATATCTGAATCATGCTGTTGGATCTTTCTGTATCAAAATTTGAATCAAAGCAGATAGATTTCTCAGAAATAATTGAACATGGCATTTGCATACATCCTTGCACTCTTGACAGGTGTTCAGAGACAAATTCTTTTCCTGACTTGATTTCTCATCAGAATGGACAAATTGAATCATAGTTATCAAGGTATATATTTGAAGCAACTCCGGGCGGAGGTAATCGAAGGAAGACCCAGCTGAGGCCATTCAGGGCAGAGGTATAAGCTGTATTTCAAAACCAGAAACTGCTGAAACAGGAAGTCAACCAGATGAAGACTCAGATGAGCTTGGTTATGGAAATTCTGAACGAAGCTATTTTCATCCCTATTGAGGGGAACTACGCTGCTCTGATTCTCCATTGGTCAATGGAGATACGTAGGCAGGAGATCGTGCAAGATCTTTCCGAGCAACCTTATTTATCAACTTCATTTATCAACCTCTTCCCTCCAGACGTCACTTGTCGGCATCCAATTTCAGCTTCCCAAGAGAGTCCTAAGGGTCAGCAACAACAGGTACAGAGGCCGTTTCAAGAAAGAGCAAGAGCGAGAAATCGCAAACTTGATCCCATCCCATGTCCATATGCTGTATTGCTTCCAGAACTTCTGAAGTTGAACTTGGTTGAGCTCCGAACCATGAGGGCTCCTTCTGCTGATAATCTACTACCAAATTTCGATCCAAACTCCAGGTGCGAGTTCCATTCAGGTGCCCAGGGGCACAGTATTGAGAAATGTTGGGCCTTTCAGAACAAGGTACATGACCTAGTTGACTCCAAGGCGATCAATTTCGCTCCTCTCCCCAATGTACTTCATAATCCGATGCCTAGTCATAATGGAACTGGTGTCACGGTCGTTCTACCAGATGGTTCACATTAAGCTGAAGTCTTCAAGCTGACCACCCAGGACACCAGGGTATTCATGAAGCAAATAAAGCCAGCAGTATTCAAATACTCTCAGTGATGGCATTTATGTGATTGCCTTTTTTTTCATTGTTCGTTTTTCATCCCTATTGAGGGGAACTACGTCGCTCTGATTCTTCATTGGTCTTGGGTCAATGGAGATACGTAGGCAGAAGATCGTCAGGTCTTTCCGAGCAAACTTTTGGGGCAACTTGACTCCCCAGCTTCATTCTTTCCTTCAGATGTCTCGCGTCAGAATCAGAATAGCTAGAAGAGGAAGTATTACTGCCATGGTTGGGCACGCAACTGCAAATTGAAGATCACAAGTCCGTGAAAGAGTTGTTGATCGCTGAAAGTACCCAAGACTGACGGGTCCAGACGGAGCCAAGCCTCCTCAACTACTGCTATATTCAGTTTCTTTACTGCATTTCCATTTGTAGTTTCTCTTATATGCTAAACATTTGTTTACTTGCATGAAATTTATTTGTTTTTGAATGTTAACCATAATAAAATGCACGTGTTTTTCTTGAAGTAATCCATTCGTATTCACTCATGATTTTGTGTATGTGCATCGCAATACCAACTGTTGTGATTAAACTCTATCAGGGAGGACGACGAAATGAAAACGCAAAAATCTCTAATTGTGTGCTTTTGAGAAAGACCTTGTTGACGATGTACAGGCATTGTTTCAAATCCTAAACACTGGAGATATAAGGAAGATAAACCCTTGCTAACCCCTTCGAGTCTTGAAGTAGGAGTTTCTTTTCGCATGAAAAAAACCCTTGCATTTAACCCAGGGGCAGGGTAGGCGTCAGTTAGCTGGACCGATCGTTCAAATTTCGAAAAGGAGTGCAAATCTGAGGATCCATTACCTTTCGTTGTACCAAATCAAGAGGTCCAATGACCAGGAACCACAAGGGTTATCCCAATCAAGAGGTCCAAAGACCGGAGACCACAATGGTTATCCCTCAACAACCAAGAAGTGGGACAATCACGACCCTTTCAAAGCCATCAAGACAAACAGTGTCACACGATTTGTTCAAAAAAAAAAAAGAAGGGAAAAAAGAATGAAAAAGCCTGCTAAGTCGAAATTTGAAAACAAGCGACTTAGGCAAAAATTAGGGCATCCCGCTGGACTTCACAATCGAAGATTCACAAGAATCAGTCCGGGCAAAAATTAGGGATAAGAAAAATAATGCAAAAGCGAAAGACGGAAAAGGATTATACAAGAAAGATCCTTGAACAAGAACAAAGTTGTGTGGCACAGACACCAATGATAAGAGGGGTGACTGACTCCAAACAACAACCTGAGTGGTGCTTAAACCGTAAGTGTAATTGGTTCCTCAACCATCACAAAACCCTTTTTGAAAAGGGAGCGCTTGTGAAAGCTAGCTGAATATAGGAATGGAGAACATCACGAAGATGGGTGGGCACAAATAAATTTCGAGCCTATATCTTTTGTTTCTATAACCGTGAACCAGGCCACGATACAACCCTCAAAAGTCCTAATTGAAACAGGGTTATTTTTGAGAGCGTACTACCATGAGACTGCGTTCCTGACTCCTATGAGTAATGTTGAAAGATCTTTGTTGGTGTTGCATGTGCATGCTTACGTTCATCAAAAAAAACAATGTCGTATTTTAACCAGTGATTCGCTCACAAAGGTTTGCGACATCTTTTTCAGTAAAACTTCAAGATTAATATGTGTGTTGCATTAGAATTTTCATTCTTAGAATAAACATTTTCTGCTTGCATACATTTGTTTGGCATCATAAAAGTCCATGTATGGAATCTCAGTTCAGGAGCTTAATCTTGCCAAGTTGAGAAGTCTGAAACTTCCGAAGGACAATCTGTCGAGGTGTACTTTTCAAGAAAACTCCATTGAGTAGGGACTTTCCCAAACAGTCGTGGTAAGAGCCAACTAATCTGGGGCAATCATGTCGAGCAATCTCTTCAAAATTCAGCCAAGCTGGGGCAATCACTTCGAGATCCAATCTCTCAAAGAACGATTGGCATAGGTGTTTTCTTCAAAGCACGGTCAGTCAGAGGTGATCACTTCCAGGCTCGTACTGGGGCAGGCCACCCCAAGAACACTAGAAGTTACTCTCTCCCGAAGACGGTTTATCAAAAGCACCTATCCGGAGTTCAATATACTGGGGCAGAATATCTCACAGTGATATGAGGCTTTTCATGAATCCTTGCGAGGCCAATTCTCGCACAAACCATGCATTCTGGGGCAGTTATTTCGAGATCCAACGAATCTCTCCAAGAGTTTGAAGACATTGAGGCATTTTATATGTCATGTTTTCTGTAAAATCCTCTTGAGACATTTTCTTCCGATGGACCTTATTCTGAGGTGAGTTGAAAATTGCAAAGAACCATTGTTCACTCATGATTAGTTGACAACCTATCAACCCAGGGCTAGGGGCAAGGCCATTGTCAGCATAAGTTGTTTCATCTGCGGATTTCATCGATCAAGGTTCCTTAGCAAGTCTCATGGAAGGTTACTTCTTGAGAAGAAGAGTATCATCGTCTCTCATCACCAGCATGAGACGCCTTACATCTCTCATTCCCAACATGCGAGGTTTTATCTCTTATCCCCAGCAAGTGGCGGCTTGAGTTTTTATCTTCAGCAGGAAGCTTTATCATTGACATTATCTGTCATCCCCAGCCATGTGGAAAGTGAAATTTCACCCAGCAAGATAGCAGAGAGTGGGTGTCGTCCCCAAGCAGAAGTTTCCCTTCAGACAGGGGCAATTCTCAGCCGTATAAGGAGTGTCTTGCCTCCCCAGCAGTTGCTTCCTCAACAGTGTCATGCCTTGGGTTCTCAGCCAAGTCAGGATGTCTTCGTTTCCCCACCAGAGTTCAAGAAGAGTCCATCTCCAGCAGGGTCTTGGCGCTCCAATCTCAAAGTCCAATTTATTTTTGGCAATGGCGGTTGTTCAGAGCCGGTGCATCATTGACAGCATTCCCCGCAGAGTTGTCTACTCCTCACAAGGATCAACCAGATCAGTGCAGTGATCATCAGTTCCACCCAGTCAAGCTATCTGGGATGCCTGCGGTCTCATTATCAGGAGATCCCTTTGCATTTGCATTTGCATCGCATAATCATCATTACATTTGCATCCTCCAAAGCGTAGCATTTCCATCATTATGGAGCATTACGCCATAAATTCAAACATATGCATACCAGCATGGGCCAGTTTTGAGGTATATTACATGAGACCTGTTATATCTCCCATCAGATTGATATGTTCTCCGCGGAATTCAACTTCATTTCCCAGGATGGATGCTTCTACCAAGTCTTGTTGTTATCCCCAGTTGAGTCTTGTTTCAGTACAACAGTCTCATCCTTTTCGCGTCTCCGTTTCAGTACAACGGTCGTGTCTTGGGCTCTCGTTTAAGTACAACGATCCCGTTCCTTTCGAGTCTCCATTTAAGTACAATGGTCTCGTATTTGAGTTTTGTTTCAGTACAACAGTCTCATTTTTCGCGTCTCCGTTTCAGTACAACGGTCGTGTCTTGGGCTCTCGTTTAAGTACAACGATCCCGTTCCTTTCGAGTCTCCATTTAAGTACAATGGTCTCGTCTTTGAGTCTTGTTTCAGTACAACAGTCTCATTTCTCTTCGCGTCTCTGTTTCAGTACAACGGTCGCGTCTTCGGGCTCTCGTTTAAGTACAACGATCCCATTCCTTTCGAGTCGCCATTTAAGTACAATGGTCTCGTCTCTGAGTCTTGTTTCAGTACAACAGTCTCATTTTTTTCGCGTCTCCGTTTCAGTACAACGGTCGCGTCTCAGGTTATCATTTAAGTACAATGATCCTGTTTGCTTGGGCTCTCGTTTAAGTACAACGATCCCGTTCCTTTCGAATCTCCATTTAAGTACAATGGTCTCGTCTCAGTGCAAAGATAATGGATCGGTTGATACCATTTCTGTTAGATCGGTTGATCTTATTGGAGTCATGAATCGGTTGATGTCATTTCTCTTCGAGTTGTAAATCGGTTGATATTACATTCTCGCGTTTCCGGGGTGGATCGGTTGATACCATTTCCGTGTTAGATCGGTTGATCTTATTTGAGTCATGAATCGGTTGATGTCATTTCTCTTCGAGTTGTAAATCGGTTGATATTACATTCTCGCGTTTCCGGGGTGGATCGGTTGATACCATTTCCGTGTTAGATCGGTTGATCTTATTTGAGTCATGAATCGGTTGATATCATTTCTCTTCGAGTTGTAAATCGGTTGATATTACATTCTCGCGTTTCCGGGGTGGATCGGTTGATACCATTTCCGTGTTAGATCGGTTGATCTTATTTGAGTCATGAATCGGTTGATGTCATTTCTCTTCGAGTTGTAAATCGGTTGATATTACATTCTCGCGTTTCCGGGGTGGATCGGTTGATACCATTTCCGTGTTAGATCGGTTGATCTTATTTGAGTCATGAATCGGTTGATGTCATTTCTCTTCGAGTTGTAAATCGGTTGATATTACATTCTCGCGTTTCCGGGGTGGATCGGTTGATACCATTTCCGTGTTAGATCGGTTGATCTTATTTGAGTCATGAATCGGTTGATGTCATTTCTCTTCGAATTGTAAATCGGTTGATATTACATTCTCGCGTTTCCGGGGTGGATCGGTTGATACCATTTCCGTGTTAGATCGGTTGATCTTATTTGAGTCATGAATCGGTTGATGTCATTTCTCTTCGAGTTGTAAATCGGTTGATATTACATTCTCGCGTTTCCGGGGTGGATCGGTTGATACCATTTCCGTGTTAGATCGGTTGATCTTATTTGAGTCATGAATCGGTTGATGTCATTTCTCTTCGAGTTGTAAATCGGTTGATATTACATTCTCGCGTTTCCGGGGTGGATCGGTTGATACCATTTCCGTGTTAGATCGGTTGATCTTATTTGAGTCATGAATCGGTTGATGTCATTTCTCTTCGAGTTGTAAATCGGTTGATATTACATTCTCGCGTTTCCGGGGTGGATCGGTTGATACCATTTCCGTGTTAGATCGGTTGATCTTATTTGAGTCATGAATCGGTTGATGTCATTTCTCTTCGAGTTGTAAATCGGTTGATATTACATTCTCACGTTTCCGGGGTGGATCGGTTGATACCATTTCCGTGTTAGATCGGTTGATCTTATTTGAGTCATGAATCGGTTGATGTCATTTCTCTTCGAGTTGTAAATCGGATGATATTACATTCTCGTTTTTCTTGGTTATGGATCGGTTGATACCATCTCCATGTTAGATTGATTGATTTTATTTGAGTCGCAAATCGGTTGATATTGCGTTAAGTCCTGTTACGCCAACAGGCACCCTCGGTGTGGTTTTGATTCGTTCAGCAGTTACAGTGATTGCATTGATTCTATTCCACCTGGTTCCGTCTCCGCTACCTATTCAGAGGTCAAAAACAAAAATCATAAATAAATAAATGGGCAGATGGCATTTCCGTTACCCTCGGTGTGCAAATTTTCAGGTTTTATTCGAGTATTCAATCACTCCATACCTTGAACGTCTAAAAGCCGATGCAATTATTCGTTCAAGTCTGCAGTTGATTGAATAGGGGCAGCTGTAATACCTCAAAATTTGCCCTCTCATTTCCTCAACATTTTGCATAGCATTTTGCATATATGGATTCATAAAATAACCAAAAACATTGCATCATATATAGCATAGTCGAGGCATGGGTATGTGATTAGTGATCGGAGCAACCGAAAGTTTTGAAGAGGCTACCGAAGGGCCACAAAGCTTCTCAACCTTGTGCAAAGGGTTCACTATATACCACAAGTCTTCACTTGAAGCCACAAGTCATGGAAAGTTTTGGTTTGATTGAAGGAGGCAAGCAGTGCAATACTTCTTGAGGGAAAAGAGCCGAATTAGGGTTTCATTTCTACGGGGTTGCCGCATAAATTTTTTGGTTCGAAGTGGATTTCTTTGATTTATATATGATGTCAAGTGCCAAGGGTTCAAATCTCGTCCACAAGTTCATTTTGGAAGGGGTTCGACTGGCCGGATGACGGAAAATCGAGAAATCGGAGAAACGGCGACCGAGCTAGGTAAAAAGGGTCGACTCCGGACTTTTAAGATCGAGATCGTGAAATTAGGGTTACAATTATCCTATGGTTCATATTTGGTCAAGAAACGATGGAGGAATCATGAAAAAAATCAAAGAAAATCATTTGAAAGTTAGTTGGTTTTGCATTTCCCTCCACTTTTCCTTCCACTTTCTTTCCACACTTCCTTTAATTCTTTCCATCTTGTTTTTCCACTCCAATTCCACTCCATTTCCCTTGGAAACTTCCACCACCTTCCACCATCTTCTAGAGTATTCCAAGGAATGTTCTAGAGTATTCCAAGGAATATTCCAAGGAATATTCCCTTTATCCAACCCTAACCCTAACTAACTTCCAAACCTAATTTTTGGATCCCAAACCTAATTTTTGGGCCCCAAACCCAAACCTAACTCCTAGCCTAAGCCCTATTTAAGTCATTTTCATCCAAACCAAGAGGGTTCCCACAATTCCAAATTTTTCACTTCTTCCATAATCACTTTTTCTCTCTCACTTTTCCTCCATTTTCCCTCCTTTCACCAAAGCTTCTTTGAATAAGCTCTTCAAGTTTCACATTGAAACTTGAAGATCTTGAAGCTTAAGCCTCCAACCTCCATTGATTTTGTGGATTATAGAAGAAGAAGCTACTGAACTTTGTGAGGATTATCGACTTATCGGAAGCACACGGAGATTCAAGTTCAAGAACGCATTTATTTTGCGGTTTTCGGTTTTCGGTTTTCTCTTCGATTCAAGCTTCGATACTTGCAACAATCACCGAAGCAATCCTCCGCTTCGTAGGTTGGTGATCTTAATCACTTCTTCTTTAAGTTATTCTCTTCATCTCGCCGTTTCGGCATTCTTTAAGTGCTTTTCGCTTTGCTTGAATTAATTCCGTTCGATTATGTGTTGTTTGCATTTTGTGATTTTTGTTGAATTTGGATTTTTAGGTGTTAATGGCTATAAGTGCTAGCATGTGTAAATAAGCTCAAAATAAGTAGAAATTAGTGTTAGCATGTTCCTAGGTATGTTAGGGATCATTAGAAGCAAGATTGTGGCCAAAAGCACTTATTTCAAAAGCATTTTTCACTTTTCGTTCAGTGTTAACCGGTTAACGCATATGGTTAACCGGTTAACGCATGCGTTTTTGGCCAAAATGCTGTATTTTTTGCCCGTTAACGGGTTAACCTATATGGTTAATCGATTAACGCTGATCATTTTTGGATTTTTGGCCTATTTTCTTGCTCAATCTTGCTTCCTAGTGCCTCTAATGTTCATACATGTTTAGGTAGTGATTTTAGGGAATTTTTGAGTCCATTTCCAGTAGCTAGTTCCCCCATTTCGAGTCGTTTCGACACGATTCCGTTTATGTCGCATAATAGGCATGTTTTGTGTTCTTTGTGCATACTTTGATTTCTTGCATTTTTGTTGCTATGTTCATGCATCATTAGGTATGTAATAATCATGTTGCATTCTGTTTTTATGTGTATGCATTGCATTAAATCATTTTGCATTTTATTATGTTGGTGTATTGTTGCATTTTTGCATAATCACATGTATGTGCATTTGGATGCATTTAGTTGCATGCTTGATCTTAGCATTTGCATAAATTTAATTCTGAATCTTGCATTAGGTTTAGTGTGTTTGTTGAACCATTATATTGTATGTTCATAATCAATAATCACCATGTTCAAATGTCATGTTTAGGTGATTCATTTTTGCATTACTTGTTGCATAATCCACATGATGCATTCTTGAATAATCCTAAATGTTCATGTTCTTGCATTGGTGTATGTTGATCCATGTTTAAATGCATGTTTGTGATGTGTTTGTTGCATTCTTAATTGAGTTAGTGCATTAAAAAATGAAATAATCAAATTCTGGATTTTGTTTTCATAGCTGTTTTTGCATATAGGGGCTGTAAAATGTGTGCTGTTTGTTATGTGTGCATGCTGCATTTGACCTTTTTACACCTTCTTTTTCATGCTGCATGCTGGCTGTAAAAAGCTGAGTTGCATTGCATTGTTTTTCATGGTTGTTTGTGTAATAGGGGCTGTAATAGGTGCTGTATTTTGCATTGCATTAGTTCTAGTTCCTTTAGGATTAGAATAGAGTCTAGCTTAGGTTCTAGTTCCCTTAGAAGTTAATTAGGATTTAATTAATGTGTGTTTTGCTTTATTCTTTGTAAATAAAATGTGCACTAACCCTTGTTTTGTAGTGGGGAAGATTGAGGTAAGTTTACTCCACTTTATCCTTTATTTTTTATGCATTTCTTTTAGGCTTTTTAATTCATTTTTCCTTCCATATTTGTGATTGGTAGGATTTCCCATTGTTAGGACCAACTTATCTTCCTTAGGAAGTAAGTTGCATCCTTTTTCCTTTTTCTTTTCCTTTTTATCTTTAGGATTAGAAAAACCTCACTAACCACTAGGATCACTTTGTAAATACATAATACATTAGGATTGAGTCTTAGTCCCTTAGATTTTTCCTTTTATCAACTTGAGTCGTTCTTTCTCATCTCAAAAGAAAAGCAATAAAATACCTAACGAAAAACCGAACAATCTTGTACGACACGAGACTTTGTTGCGGAGTGTTTATACGCGTCCTGTTTCGGGGCGAGGTGTAAGTACTTCCCGCGATGGATAGGTCTTAGTACAAGACAGTTCACAAACAAATTCAAAAACACTTCTTTTAAAAAGACAAAAAACAAACAATAAGCGACTAATCCTGCGGGAACTTTCTCTTCTCATCTCATTCACTCACAACGCGAACTCGCGACGACTTGTCTCATTTGCAAGACGGTTAACGCACTCGTACCAGACGAGCCTGCAACACCTGAGCATAGACATACGCAGTTCCAGCTGTAAAAAACACAAACAAATAGTTCCCGCCTAGGTTAGGCGAACTACGTCGACTCTGATCCTCATTATCCCGATGAGGTACGTAGGCAGCGGGGTAGGGCCCGTTCGAGCACATTCTTTATTTTCCCTACATTTTCCCCTTTCTTTCTATTTTCTTATCTTAGTTCATTTCTCATTTCCATTCCCTTTATTCCAGTAGCGGTTTTATTCAGCAGCATTCGTATTTTCTCACCCTTTGAAACAAACAAGCAAGCGTGGATCCCGTCGGGTACGACGGACGATCTGGGGTGCTAATACCTTCCCAGGTCGTAACCGACTCCCGAACTCAGATCTTTGGTTCGCAAGGTCTCGTCCTTTCCTTCTTCCTCAGGTTTGTGCAACATTACCTTTCCCATTCCTTTGGGATAAAAATGTCTGGCTGGCGACTCTAACCTTTCCGCGCCACTTTCGCGTTTGTACTAGGATGAAAATCCCGGGAGCGACACAGTGCATCTTAGGTCTCCCCAGCCTCGTCGAGCTCATTGTTGTACCCTCCACAGTGCACCTAAAGATGAAATATTATACCTCATTAAGACATGTAGCCGCTCTCCACGGGGACATAGAAGCTGCTCGTCAATGCTTCGAGGCTGCATCCAAAGGGCTCAATACCATAGCTGTCAAGCCAAAGCCATCCTCCCCTGAAGCTCCAAGGAACCAAAACCACTTCCTTGGGTAGATTCGATCGATCTCGATAGCAGGTTTACCGAAGAAGAGGAAAAAGCCCAGATGACCGCAAATCTTTCTTCGTCTACTCGCCCGGTGCTCGACGGAGACTTCGAGTTGGTTGCATTGGGAGAAGATCCTACCAAAGGAGTGAAGATCAGAGTCGACCTCCCAGACCTCGCGAGGAAACAACTGAAAGAATGCCTTAGGGAGAACGCTGATTTGTTCACGTGGAGCCCAGCTGAGATGTCGGGGTTGGAATTAGAAATGGCATGTCACCACCTAACCATAGACCCCTCTGTCCGAGCAGTAGCACAACGCCAGAGGAAGCAGTCCCCATAAAAGGTAGAGGTTGCCAAGCAGGCCGTAAAAGACCTCCTAGAGGCACACTTTGTAACTGAGGCCAGATATACCACCTGGCTCTCAAATGTTGTATTAGTAAAAAAGAGCAATGGAAAATGGCGCATGTGCGTTGACTACATTGATCTAAATCGGGCTTGCCCGAAAGATACTTACCCTTTTCCTAACATTGATAAACTGGTCGATTATTCTGCATGTTTTAAATTATTATCGTTCCTCGACGCCTACTCCGGGTATAATCAAATACCTATGGTCGTGACCGACAAGAAATACACCACTTTCATGATCGAATCGGGAAACTATTACTATAACGTAATTCCCTTCGGCTTGAAAAAAGTGGGCACAACCTACCAGTAAATGATGAACAAAGACTTTCGAGCAGAAATCAGAGACATGTTCGATGTCTACATGGACGACATGATCGTTAAATCCCACGAGGAAACTGATCATGCTTTCCATTTAAAGAAAATTTTATATCAAGAATGCAAGTGAAAAATGTGATTTAATCCAGAAAAGTGCACATTTGGGGTACGAGTGGGCAAATTCCTCGGTTTCTATCTAACCTAAAGAGGAATTGAAGCTAAATGGGAAGTGGAACAGGTTATCCTGGAAAACAAGGAGGGTATTCTGATAGAAGTATCCCTCACGCTATATTTTCCCACCTCCAATAACCAAGCAGAGTATAAATATTTCCTCGCTGGTCTAAGGCTCGTTGACGATCTAGGAGTCGAAGAGATAACCATTTGTATAGACTCTCAGCTCGTGGCCTTGCAAGTCAAAGGTGAATACCAAGTCAAAAACGACAATTCATTGGAAGACCTGACTCTGGTCAAGGAAAAGATTGCAAAGTTCACACCTGTAGAAGTCAAACATGTTCCTCTTGAACACAACGTGCGAGAAGATGTGCTATCAAAACTCACGAGCATGAAAAAGAAAGGTGGAAACAAGTCTGTTATCCATGAGATACTTCCTCGACCCAACATTGAAAAGACATCCTCGACAATAGACATAAATGTCATCGGTAACGCCAACTGCTAGATGAACCCGATCTATAAATACTTAACAAATGACGAATTGTCCGAAGACCCAAAGGAAGCCAGTATAGTTAAACGACGAGCCTTCTCGTACGTGTTAGTCGAGGGAAAATTATATCGGCGTGGATTCTCCATTCCTCTCCTCAAGTGTGTCGAGGAAGAATTAATTCCGCATATCCTGCGTGAAATCCACAAAGGCATAAACACCCAGCATCTGGGCGGGAGATCTTTGGCAAGGAAAGTCCTCCGGGAAGGATATTACTGGCCAACAATGCAGAACGACACTAAAGAGCATGTGAAAAAATGCGATAAATGCCAACGACACGGGGACATGCAATTAGCACCTCCAAACGAGCTTAAGACAATGTCCTCTTCGTGGCAATTCACATGGTGGGGCCTTGATATCCTGAGTCCCTTTGTCGTCGGTTTAAAACATAATAAATACTTCATCGTCAGAGTAGACTACTTCACGAAGTGGATAGAAGTTGAGACTCTAGCTAAGATCACAACCTTCAACATATTGCCTTCCTTCAAACATAACATCCTCGCCCAGTTCGGGGGTACCCCAGGCCATAGTTACCGACAATGGCACACAATTCACGGACAAAAGTTTCCATGAATTTGTTGTCAACATAGGAACCAAACAACACTTTGCTTCATTCGAAAAACTGCAAACCAACGGGAAGGCCGAAGTAGCGAACACGGTCATCCTTAGGGGACTCAAACGAAGACTAGACGAGATTAGGAAATGATGGGTTGAGGAATTGCACAACATTTTATGGGCATACCGAACCACACCTTACTCTACAACCGGAGAAACCCCTTTCTGACTAGTGTACGGGATAAATGCCATTATTCCCATAGAAATGCATATACCATCCAGGTAAACAGAAGTCCCAATGGATGATAATACCAATTCTGAAGCATTACGCGAGGAGCTTGATTTGGTCGAGGAAGTTCGATCAGAGGCAGCCCTACGAAAAGCATCCCTAAAACAAAAAATCGCCATCAGACATGATTCTAAAGTCATAAAGCAAACATTCGAGGCCGACAATCTCTTCCTGAGGAGAAACCGCAAAGACTCCAGAGAAGGTAAGCTGGTTGCAAACTGGGGAGGTCCCTACTATGTCCGAGCAAAAACGGAGAATGAAGCTTATTACTTAGAAAATCTGAATGGGGAAGAACTTGCTCGTCCTTGGAACGCTGAGAAACTTAAGCAATACTACAGTTAAGGCATCTTTCGGCCTGCTTAAATTTAAACGATGAAGCACAAGCACCAACCTAATATGCGTACCTAGGTACAAGTATCGCATACCAAAATCTTTTCTTCGACGGGATTTCCCTCATGAACGAAGAAGATCACTGTCACACGATTGGATACTCAATCGAGTATTTCATCATCTTCATACCACGATCAGGAAGAACACCTAGCTCACGATGGGACGTTCACTCCGCGGAGCACGGGTTATCATCGTGACTTGAGCACCGTTCCCGACCAAATATACTTTGGCATTCTACCTGGTTCCCTAAACCGCCAGACATACACAAACTGAGCATAGTTCCCCAAACATACAAACAAACTCCAATTCCCCACGAGGCATATAAAAGAGAACATCCCACACATTTTTAAAGCGAACATCTAAGCGATCGAGCATCGTAAAAACACTTAGTAAAGATTTGAAAATTAAAGTGTGCCCTCCGACGAACACACATGCACACATAACAAATAAATAATAAAACGACCATCAAGGTCGGAAAACACTAAAACATTGAAAATGCGGCCACGCGGACCGACTTGTTCAAATATTACATAAATGGGGGAACAACCCCCCAAACAGAACTAAGGTCATGGCACGCAGGTTGACCAAAAAAATTACAAGATAAAAAACAACATGATCTTCAGGCATTTGCGTCTGCAACAGGCTGAGCGTCAGCGAGGACCCCCTGATTGCCTTCAGTCATGGCTGTATCATCCTGCTCTGGCTGTCTAAGAAAACCGGGGACAAAAATCTCTCCATCCTTGACTTTGTAAAAGCAATTTATGACTTCCTCGTTGAACACCACCCCAGGGTTGACGATCTTCAATTGATCCACCGTGTTTTGGAACGCCACACCCGGTATCTCCTCAAGATCCTCCTCCCCTTGCTCAATCTTCAAGATCAACTCAGCCCTAGTCACCAGCGACTTCAGGTCCTCAGGTTCGTCCTCAATAGGAGCTATTGCAGCCTTGAGGCGGGCAACTTCATCTTTGGCCGATCTCCTCTCTGAGTTAGCAGCAGCCAAGGACTTTTTTATCTCTTTGACCTTCTTCGAAGCTTCCTTCAAAGAATTTGATGAGGCGTTAGCCCTATCTTCGAAAGCAGAAAGAAGAGCCTTTAGCCACTGAATCTCCTGCTCCTGAGTGGCAGTACCTTCGGAATACATAGAAACGATCATCAGGACCCTAATCACAGAGCTCGCATCCCGAGCCAAACATAACCGCATGTTCGGTCGACTCATCTTCTCTAATTTGAGTGTTTCCACCCTATGAACTTGGAGAGAGGTCTCCTCAAAGAAGGTCGGTTTTAGGAAGCAAGTGGGGAGCACGAGCGGCATCTTTGAGGGAGTCTTCGTTAAGTTTATAACTTCACCGACCCTCGACCTTTTCCCCTGCCTGGAAGTAGCGCCCAGTGAACCATGGGGAGCTGAGGACGAGTTCCCCGAACCTGTGCCAGCAAACACCAACCGGTCATTCATAAGGGTTTGTTTCAGCTTCTTGGCCCCCCTTCTCTTGGCAACGTTGTCCATCACCTTTTCTTGCAAATCAACCATTAAATCTAAAATAGACAGAAAAAACTGGTTAGAGCATAAAAGATACACGAACATAAAATCAATACAAGGGAACAATTCTAAATACTACCGAGATAAGCGGTGACGTCCTCGTCCGTATCACAGACGAGAAGTTTGGACACTTCTATGAATCTAGGGGTCACTTTGGCACCCCCGTCCTTGGCCAAGATCGCATAACACTGCTTGTCTACATACATAGTCATGGTAATCCTGGAGACATAGTTCATCAGAGCATCATAGCTAGTCTGTTCCTCTTCACTTAGCTCAAATGTTATGGCCAAATACTCCTTGCATACCATGCGTGAAATGATCACACGACTAGGAAAAATGGAACTTTAGCATAAAACGGGGAACCTTCTTCCCCTCCTCGTCCAACAAAACTCTCCCCTCATCATCCGTGTTTACCCCCCAGAATTTGCAAGAATTCTGAGCACGAACTTAAATTGGTTCGACCAGGTAGTATCGGTCCTTGAAGTCTCTGATCGACTCCAAGTATGCTTTGAAGATATTTTTCTTTTGTTTGAGAGAGACTCTGCCGTTTATCCCCTGCACGACCTGCCTCTAGAGGTGGAATATGTGGAAAAACAGGGGAAGGGTCGCCCCAATCTTCAAGTATCTGTAGGTTAGCTCGAAAGCTCGCATGAAAGAGAATGAATTCTGATGCAGTTGCGATGGTGAGAGCTCCAGGTGCACAAACACGGAATCTTGAAAGTTCGAGAAGGGGAGCCTAAATCTGAGCTCCTTGAAGAATATATTGTACGTGGGAAACCTATTGGGGCCATACGACCAGCATATATGGTTTTCTTCACTAGGATATCTGACAAGCCAATCCTCGGGGTCCCTGACCACCGGACCTGACCCTTTCATGGGCTGAGAGTATATTGATTGAATGGTCACTGGCTCCTCGGTAGCCCATTCTTCAATAGGAACATCTCGATACTCATCGTTCTCCTCAGGTTTGGCATGATTAGCACGAGTTGTGGTGGTCTCCTCGGAATCACTTAAGGATGAAGCGCTTCTTCCCGACGTCGTTTCGTCAGAATGATTCGGGGATAAAGATGTGTCACTGGAGAGATCTTCGACGTCCACGTCGTTGGACATCTTTACACCTGAAAAGCAGCGAAAGTAAACGTGAATTCGATGATTTAAATAAAATCCACCATTCCACCGCTGATCAAGTGAAAGGGCGCGCAGAGGAACAAGGACGTTGTCCTCGACCTAAACCCTTATTCAAAACAGTCCAAAATCGTCATAACGACTAGACATTCTTACAGAGAAGGGAGGATCCTAAGATGTCAAAACTATCGGGTTACGTCAACTAGCTGGTAAACCCAGAACTCCGGTTGAAGTTCAACCAGAGCTGTCGTGCAAGGCTTCGAGGGACGTCGCTAAAAACCCTGAGTTTCGCAACGACGACAACTTGGCACACATTAGCTATCGTACAGAAATGGGGACGCCGTGTCTGAACCCTAACAGTCTAAATTATGGGTCCTATTGATCCAAAAACCTACCCTAACCACATGCATATATGTAATCAGCAGGAATCAAAAGCAAAAATAGATGGGTAAATGAAAAAACTTACAAGTTTTAGAAGGTTTTCGCATGGTCGGTTGGCTCTCCTCGTTGGGGACAGCAACAAACGGTGGTTTGCAACGAAGTTCGAGGACTTGTCTTCGTTGAGCAGAAAAATAGAGAGCGAAAAGTATGAAACTGAGTCCCAACGCCCTATTTATAGCCTTCTTCAGCACGTGCATGGGCACATGGGACATATAACCTATAAACGCCGTACTCATTACCTAGGGACGACCATAGAGTAACCATCATTACACATTAAATGTGCATGCTTCCCAGGCGCAGGCGTGACGTAACTTCACAACATAACTATTTAGATCCTCGTCCAACGGCCACACTTTAACGCCCAGGGGTGCGCGGGTTCGTCTATACCAAGCCAGGTAACTAAAAAAATATCACAAGTCTTAACTCCACCCCATACGTAGCCGAGCATCCTTAAGTCATCACTTCTACGACCAGAAGCAACGACTTGGGGGACTCCTGTTCCGGACTGACCCGATGACTAGGCATAACCCAATCCACTCCTGCCCATAGGACGGCCCAATAGCCCAAATGCCAGAGGGACCCATTGGCTTTATGCCTCTCAACTGATGAGGACTTGTCGACCACAGTTACCCGTGGTCAGATTTCTCTCGTCCTTCCAGACTTTTTCCCGGCGTTCGCAGGAGTCGTCCAGATTCAGCCAAAGACAAACCCTGCTCGGATATCCCTATGCCCGACGCATATCCCATCCAACCAGGTGTGCTCGTCCCAACGACTAGTTTTTGGCAGTTAGCTATTTTTGCGGGATCCACGATCCAGACCCAAAATAGGGACCAATAGCCAAACGTTGTGGGCTCTTTATAAACCCTCTCACATGAGATGGTCAAGAATCGAATATTCAATCCCTTAACACTTTTACTCATACTTGCATACTGTTTTGTCCACTCTTACTTTGGCATCGGAGTACCTTACATGTACACCCCCATTCACCTCGACGACCGAGCAAAGACTTCAACATCCACGTCAATGTTCACAGTCATTGTAGATTCTGATCACATGTACGATCAACTTGCAATCAAGTTTTCCGGTTTTAATTTTTCTTAATCGGATAACTTGCAATCAAGTTTTCCCGTATGTGTTTTTTCTTCACCAAATAACTTGCAATCAAATATTTCTGTTTGTAATTTTTCTTCACCAGATAACTTGTCATCAAATTATCCGGTATGTAATTTTTCTTCATCGAATAACTTAAGTTTAGGTAACAAGGAAAAAATGTGGCCTAAAGTAATGGGTAACGATTTTACATGTGTGGAATATACTATTTTTCATAAGTTTAAAAAACAAGGAATAATCGTGGAATAAAGTAAATAAAATTGTTGCCTAAAATACTAGGCAATCGGTTTTTGTGTGGGATAGACAATTTTTTATAAATTGCAAAAACCATGCCTGTTAAATAATTTTAAATAGTAAAATTATTTGATAAATAAAAATGGTAGAATTGAAATATTTAAAAAAAATATAAGAGTAGAGGGTTAATTTGAATAATTTTAAATAATAAAATAATTTGTAATTTGTCAAAAAGGTTCAAATATTAAATTAATGATTGGTCCTTAATGCGTTTAGAATAATAATTTTGTAAAAGTAAAAGCTAAAACTTTTAACGTCTTTTCTTACCAAACTTTTTTATCAAACTTTTAAACCATCTTAAAATATATTTAAATACATATTTGATCTCTTATTTAAGTGTTTTTATTTTCTTACTCTCTATTACATCTTTTTTCCATTTTATTCTTTTTGGAATTTCACATTTTTAAGATAAAGATAAATTATATTGATTTAAATAATAAAACGAATATTATTTATTAAAATAATTTTATTAATAATAAATAATAAAATAGTTAAATCATTTAAAATACGAGAATAAATTAATAAAAATAAATATCATATTGATATTTTATAAAGTCAAATAATTTAAGACAAAAAAAATCTATTATGATAGAGTGATTAACTCAATTTTTTTATTCTTTAACTTAATTTTTTTCTTGAATCTTTTTGACTCCGTTCGATTTAGTATACATAGATGTTGTTGATTAGAATATTTTATTTATTTATAATGAATTGACACTGCTAATTGAAATAAAAAATTTTAAAAAAAAAGTTATTGATTTTTAATTATTATAAATGATTATATTTAAAAAAATCAAAATTATATTATTAAAAATTTAATTAATTAATTAGATTTTTAAATATTTTTAAATAAAATTAATAATTCAATTTATTCTTTAAAAAGATATTAAACTTAAATTTATTCTTTAAAAATTAATAATCAAAATATTTAAATAAAATATTTAAAAAATAATTAACTTTTTAATCATTTATATTTAATTAATTTGTATAATAAAATATTAATTAATTCAGCCCATTTAAATATTTATATTTATAATATTTATAATAAAATTAATGATATTATAAAAATTATATTTAAAAAATTAATTAATTCAGCCCATTTAAATATTTTATTATAAAAATTAAAATTAATTAATTCAGCCGTTTAAATAATTTTTTTAAATAAAATGTTTTAAAATTAAAATTTTAAAAATTAATTAATTAAAATTTTTAAATAAAATATTGTGTATTTTTGGCCCATCTTCTTTTTGGGGGCTTTTTAGCCCATTTCATTAGTTTTAATAAATTATATAGTCATTTTACTACCCTAACATGTCCAGGTTTGGCTCATGTCTTTTATTTTATTCATTTTTTGTTCTTTTTGTGTTTCGGCCATGCCCATGTTTGTTTTTGCCTTCATACCTCCGAAAACATGTTTACACCCCGCTTATTCTCATTTTTGTTCTTTTATTATTTTTATTATTTTATTAATCAATTGATTAAAAACAAAATAAAAGTATTTAATTTTTTTTCTTCAAATCAAGTCATTTATTAAATTTTTTTTTTTTTTATAAAATCAATTTCAAATTAAACAAAAACAAATCAAACACTTGATCAACATCAAGTCATATCCAATCCTTGTCACAAATACTAGGGACAAACCATAATTAGCTTGTTTGCTTAAGTATTTGTTTTTCACTTAAAATTCATCGAATTTATTTCAAAACTTTCGCAATTAACTTGGATTAAAAAGGACTGGTTGGACGTAGTATCCAATCCTAATCTCGAATATTTGGATACAAGTCATAAGAACTTGCTTGTTCGAATACTCCTCTTTCACCTAAAAACATTCCAAGCAATCAACCCTCTTTTTCGCCTTAGTGAGACACAAACTTTTTTTTGTGAAACGAATGGTGTTTTATCCATTCTGATGTGAACCACAAACAAACGCTCATTCCTCTCATGCACGAGTAGCAAGCAACATTTTCTGCTCGAATGTGATCAAAACATAATCACAAAATTTAAATCTTTCTTGGCCATTTTCAAGAGAAGGTAGTGAAAATTGCAGTTATGATGGAAGGTGTCACCCAAGTTGATTTTACCAGGGCCTCACGGTGGGTGCAATTGTACTTGATAAAAATTTCAAATATGTGGCAACTCTATGTTGGTGAGGGTGTCCATAGGATTTAAGGATTTTTGTGGTTTATGGCTTGCTCTTGGTGAAGAAAAATCTTATTTGATGGTGTTTTGGATATGGAGAGAGCAATCTCACACGAGGTGAGAAACTTTGTATTCTTAGTAGTATTTTGTGTATCTAAGTTGTCTTTCCTCATTCTAGGAATTAGGTATTTAGAGAGGCTCGTGGGTCTAGAGTTAGGGTTTCTCAGAAATGATAAGCACCCACTTAGTCATTGTAATGGACGGTTGAATATATACATCCTAGGAAGACACAATTTAGTCTAATGACTATGAATCATCTCTGATCAAGACATGTCTTTTCCCACATTTCCCACGAAGAGGTGAGTAATGAGTATTTAAGAGAGGTTTCTCCCATTTGTAGGCAGTTTTAGAGAGATTTTTAAAAATTAATTAATTAAAATTTTTAAATAAATTTTTGTGACTTTTAACCCATCTTCTTTTTAGGGCTTTTTAGCCAATTTCATTAGACTATCAGTCCACTACCAATTCAGAAGTGAACACTTTATTTAGTTTTAATAAACTACATAAAGACAAAATGTTAGTCTAATAAAAACGATTTAGGATTTGTGTCTATTGCAGTTGTTTCTCCTTCATACAACAAGTCTATGTTCTTCTTCATTATCCTTAATGCATTCATGTGCTCTTTTTTCCTTTTGAATTCTAATAATAATTTCAAAAATTGAGTTTAATACCAAATTTACACATCTCTTCAATAGGAAAACATACATGAAAATGAAAAAGAACATAGACTTACAAAGATTCTCCTTTAAAGTTTATTCAACAACCAATATATCTGATCTACATATAGATCAAATATATTTGTTTTCAGTTAATCTAAATATATTATCTTCATTTATAACACTGAATCTAAATAGATTATCTTTATTTAAAACACTGAGAGGGAATACAAAAATATTTAATGTTCAACCTTATTAAAACTAAATAAAGTGATCCCACATCATTTTTATTAGACTAACATTTAGTGTTTAAAAAACTTTTTAAAACTAAATAAAGTTTCATGTGAATGAATTGGGTACTTACCTAATGGTCTAACAAAATAGGCAAAAAAGCCAAGATCAAATGGCATAAATGTTTCATTTAAATTTTTTTATTAATTATTTTTTTAAAAAAAATAAATATTAAAATTATTAATTAATAATTTTTAAATAAAGTATTAAGCTTAAATTTATTTTGTAAAATATTTTGATTAGTTAATTAACTTTGTATAAATTTAATTCTAATTTTTTTAAAATAAATATACTCATTTATCTCATAAACAATGTCATTTTTGGAACTGCTAAGTTCTGGATGTATAATATTCCTATTCCTAAAGGTGTTTTAAAGAGGCTACAAGCTATGTGTAGAGAGTTTTTGTTGATCGAAAAAAACAAAGACAACAAGAGAGCTTTAGTGGCATGGGAGAAAGTGTGTAAACCAAAGGGGCAAAGAGGGTTCAATGTGATTGATTTGCAGCTGTGGAATCAAACTTGCCTTATCAAGATGTTATGGAATTTGTGTAACAAAGATGGTAGTATGTTGATCAAATGGGTGCATGAGTACTATGTGAAATGTGGAGACATTATGACGGTGGCCCTCAAATCAAACGACTCTTGGATTTTGAATCCAAGAGCAGTGGTACAAGCTAGGAGGGTTAAGACGAACATGTTGCAAAAGAAGGAATTCAGTTTAAAGCAGTGCTACAAAAGCGTCATGGACCAGTCACTCAAAGTGTATTGGAGGAGAATCATGTATGACTGTTGAAAGTGTAATTCATTATGTCATATTTGATTTAGATTATTATTAGATTTGGTTTTAGATCTAGATTTGATTTTATTCCAAAATAGATATTTTGGGCTTTTATAGTTTTTGGGTTTTTGCCTTGGGGTGCAAGCAAACCTAATTATATAAATATGGAGTATCCCTCTTGTAATCAATAACATCACAACATATTGTAATTCACAGTTCTGCAGGTTGTAGAGTGAATCAATAGAAGAAATCCCACAGTTTGTGGATAGCAAAACTTTCTCTCCAAATTCTCTTAGAATCCTAATTTCTTTTCTTTCTCTATTTTCTTTGTTATTGTTGCGATAAGAACCCTTCTTATTCATAAAGAAAGGGTCAGAATTCCCATTGACTTTTGGGTTTGTTCCAACATCTGATATCTAGAGCTCCGGTTTGAATGATCTGTGGGAAGCAAAAGTGATGGTGATGAATCATCTGAATGGGCATTTTATAGCAAACCTTCCAATTGTCAAGAAAGATAATTATGAGAATTGGTGCAAGCAGATTAAAGTTGTTTTTTGTTTTCAAAATTTATGGGATCTTATGAAGGAAGGAGTAACCATGCTTGCAGAGAACGCAACAGAGGCAGAGAAGATTGCGCAAAAAGAATTGAAGAATAAAGATTATAAAGCTCTCTTTATAATCCAACAATGTGTTGATCCAGATAACTTTGAAAAGGTTAGTGATGTAGAGTCTGCAAAAGAAGCATGTGATATTCTTGATAAATCGTTTGGAGGCGGCAGAGAAGGTGAAAGAAGTGAGGCTACAAACTCACAAAAGGGCTTATGAATTGCTTTAGATCAAGGGGGGACTTTGTAAAAGATCAAGGGGGAGATTCTTGAAAAAGATTTTGTAAGTCTTAGAATCAGGAGGAGAATTTGATCAAGCCTTAATAAAAGTTTAGGGATAACACATTCAGGGGGAGTTGTTGCTCGAAAACTCTGAATATGTTCTCACTGGTGATTACCCGATTATCACCCTATTACATTTGATGATTTCATGTATAAAATGTTCTATCAAAATACATGGTTTTGTCATCATCAAAAAGGGGGAGATTGTAAGGACAAGAGTTGTCTCTGCATTCCATCTCTATGTTTTGATGATAACAATAAAGTATTTATGAAAGAACCATTTTATCTTCTGATGTTTTTTAAAGTGCAAATCATGAATATTATATATATTAAGATCAAACAAACATTATGAATGAGTATGCGAATGCGAATATGCAAAGTTACTATGTGTAACATTATCCGCAAGCGTGCTGAAGAAGCAAGTGTGCTTCTGAATCTGAACACAATCAGAATGATCCAAGGATGTGAATGTTGCGTTGGTAATGCTCTTGTGGATGTTGTTCAGAACGCCCTTCTGATCAGGCCGTGAAGCAAAGCTTTTGAAATTAATCTTCTGAAGAACTAAGTTCTGAAGATTCTGATGACTTGAAGTTCTGAAGACTTAACCTCTAAAGACCAAGTGCCTGAAAGATTCTGAAGACTTACGAGTTCTAAAGAGCTAATTGCTGAACACTCTGAAGACAATGTTCTATGTGAACAAAGTTTTAAAGATTCTAAGACTTAAAGTTCTGAAGAATGGTTCTGAAGAACCAAGTGCTGAAGACTCTGAAGACAATGTTCTATGTGAACAAAGTTATGAAGACTCTAAGACTTGAAGTTCTGAAGACTATGGGTTTCAAGCCAAGTGCTGAAGTCCTGAAGAACATAGTTCTATGTGAACAAGTTCTGAAAACTTAAGACTGAGGTTCTCTGAATACCCAATTATCATTGTTTCTAACTCATGCTTCATTCAATGATTTATAATCAGAAGCCTCATAAGTTCACATGATAATGTTACCGTTGGCAAGGATAATACACAGTACAATAATGCTTTTTCCCAATACCTTTCCACTATCTTTGAATTGTGGAAAAGGACAATATGTGGTTGTACTATTTGATTCCTTGTGTAACGGATTCCTCAATAGCCGAATTGGGTTGTAACGGTCTTTTATGTTTGGCTATAAAAGGAAAACATCACATGCTTTGTGATGTTGTTGGTGCGAGTGAACCCAATCATTGAAGGTCATGTTATGATCTCAACCATTTTTGGTTTTATCGAACCCAACCGATTGTGTATGAATCTCTGAAGAAAAACAGAGAGGTTGTTGGAACAAAATGACACATTATCCAAAACCACAACAACAAAAATCAAAGTGTTGATATATCAGTTGTTGCTTAATCATAATCGTATCATAAATCAACAATACAACAATCTGATAGTCTGAGTTCGTGTTGCTACATCAAGATCATCATCCACAACAACAATGATCAGACATTGATGAACTGAAGCTGAAGAAGAAGAAATCAACAAGTCATCAATAAACATCAACTACATCATCTGGGAGCTCATTGAAGATCAGAAGCAAGAAGTTGTTGCTCGTAGCTTGCTCATCAATGAAGATGAATAATTCTGAAGATGCAATTTGAATTATAATATTATGAACATCTGAGAATCATGTAGTTTGCAAGAAGTTGATTGCTCATCTTGCTGTAACTCCGAATAGTTACTTTATACTTAAACAAAGGAGTATATGCTTGCAAAGAAACACCTCAGTTAGCTCCGGTATGTCAATTCTACGTAATGAATTAATTCTCCTCAAGTGGATGTTATATCCTGATGGGATCCCTGAACGGTCTAGCTATGAGTTGAGACTCCTCAAGTAAACGTTATATCCGATAGGATCCTTGAACGGTCTAGCTATGAGTTGAGATGAAATCCCGACAGAGGTTCTGTTTTGTCAGTGAATGTTATATCTGAAAGGATCCCTTAACGGTGCAATGAAGTCGCAGAGGTTCTGTGCAGTTAGTCACGGCAGGCTGCTGCGTAGGTTCCTCCTTAAGTAGACGTTATATCCTGATGGGATCCCTAAACGGTCTAGCTGTGAGTTGAGATGAAATCCTGGCAGAGGTTCTGTTGGTTCAATGGATGTTATATCTGGAAGGATCCCTGAACGGTTCATTGCGTTAGTCATAGTGTTGTTGTGTGATTGTAATCATGGATCTTGGTTATAGTGAATTAAGTCTTTGTTTAAGGCGAAATTACTTTGGCGGGTGGACTGGACTAGCTTGGGAAGTTCTCAAGTGAACCAGGATATATTCTGTGTTCTTTACTCTTGCTTTATGCTTTTATTTCTTTATGCTTCCACAATGCATTCATATCATAGCTTGACGCAACTCATCAAATTGCAAAAAGTATCCAAGAGTGAAAACCTCAATTCAATCCCCCATTTCTTGTATTGTTCTCACACCTTCAGTTACTCCCAATTGTAGGTGGTGTAAGGATACTACCCCTTGTTGGAGAAACATTCCCCCCGTCTTTGGTAAGTAATCTATAAATATATTACTACAAGAGAAATTAATATATAACTAGGAAGAATAGAAAGAATATATATTCTAAAGTAATGTTTCATTATTGCAGCGAGATTTGATATATTAGGCCTTAATGTCAATTTATAAATGTAAAACTTCCTAATGGGCATATGACATTGGTGCCTAAAGGTCTTGGAGCTAACCCTTGAGGACCTAACACAAGTTGGGTACCTAAATTACATTGTTAATCTTCAATGTAGGATTGTCTTACATTCACCAATATGAGTTGGCTCCTAGAAAATTGTTGTTCAAGAAAAATGATGGGAGGTACGTATATGTTCATTGACTTCATCAAGAAGAAGCACGAGAAAACCACTTATGGAGATAATAGTCGAGGTAATATTTAATGAGAGTGTATTGTGGGAAATTCCTCAACAACTACCATTGATGGTGTGCTACTTGTGAAAGTCTTAAACATAACCTCCTTAGCATTAGTAAATTATGTGACAAAGGGAAAACTATTACTTTTTATACCCTAGGTTGTATAATAGAACATATGGATTATTTTTAAGAGTGTTTGAGGATTGTAGAGTTAAAAATGTTTATACACTTAACTTTGATGGTGTATTAAATAATGGTACCAAACATTTAGTCATCCGAAGTGAAGACTCTTGGTTGTGGCCTATACTTTTAGTTATGTTCATTTTGATCTAATCAATAAGATATTATCCAGTAATCTATTCATCGATTTACCCTAGATAAGGTTTTCTTAAAAGAAATAATGTGATGCATGAAAATGGGAAAGCAAAAAAAGTGTTTCTTAACTATTTTTTTTATAACAACAAAACCTCTTGAGCTTATCCATATAAACCAATTTGTTCACTCAAGGACTAATAATCTAGGAGGAAGTTACTATGAATTTGTAATAGTAGATGATTTTACTAGAAATACTTGGACATTATTCTTAGCATTCATGGAAGAAACTTTTAGAGCTTTCGTTAGATTTAGCAAACTTGAAAATAATTACTTTAAAAAGTGATCATGGTGGTGAATATTTAAATAACCAATTTGAATAATTTTGCAACAAAAATAGTATAACCATGAACTTCTCATTTTTGAGTACTCCTCACGGGCATGTGACCGAAGACCATGTCCATCTGAAAGACGCAATCAAGATCCTGATTCAGGAAGGTCACCTCAAACAGTACACCAAGAGGAAAGAAACTCCCCGGCACGAAGAGCAAGAGACGAAGAGAGCTCGCGAGGATACACCACCTGGAGACTCCTCATATCAAATAGCCATGTGCATATCATGCCCAAAGGATTTTCATCTCCCCGACTCAGGACAAGGGGAATGACTCGCGACTCTTAGTCCCTGGGAAGATTTCCCAACAGCTCTCGTTATATCAGGAGGAGAGATGAACAACGAAAATGCTGCCATCTCAGTGAAACGTAAGTTCGAAGAACTCCTACTGACCGCGCCCGAAGAGTTGGAAACACTGACGAAGTACCGAGGAAAGTCCAACCCAATATTTTTCTTCCTAGAAGAGCTGTCGGGCGGCTCCCCTAATTCCAGCATCCCCTTACTAATAAGGGCCAAGATGCCATGCTTCGACGTTCAACGCATCCTGGCCGACCAAGGTAGTTCGGTGGGCATCATGTACGTCCACCTTTTCAAGACTCTCAAGATGGACAAAACCAACCTATCCCCGTTGTCGCTCCCACCAAATGACACAGGGCCAATAGGGGTACAGACGCGAACGGTCGGCGAAAGAGAAAGAAATGAATAGAGTCGCCAGCTAGGCATTTTTATCCTGAAGGAAAGGTAATGCTGCATAAACCCAGAAAGATATGGATAAGACGGTTGCGAACCAGAGAGACTGAGAAAGGGGGTTGGTTACAACCTGGGAAGGTATTAGCACCCAGATTGTCCGTCGTACTCGACGGGATCCACGCTTAAGAGATTTGTGCTTAAAGGGGTAGTGTTAGTGCTATTTTGTGTGCAAAAGTTGGAAAAGAATGCAAGTGTCAGTGCTGGAAAGAAGTGTGAAGTGAATAAAAGAAGTGTTAGTGCAAAGAAAGAGTATGAAGCTCAAGACTATGAGGCTTAAAGAATAATGCTGGAAGGAGGGGGAATATACAGAGACTTTTGTTCGATAACTGTTAAGTTATGCCTACGTATCCTCTCGTGCAATGAGGAAGTCAAAACGCCGTAGTTCGACTCAAAGATACTGAAAGATAAATTGACTTGTGAACTGCTTACTTGTTTATGCTCAATTGTATGACCTGTCTGGCTCAGGTGCAAACTGTCTTGCATTAGACGGAAGAAGCAAGTTCTCGTTTGTGAGTGAAGATGATGAGAAAAGAATCCCGGAGGAGACGATTATTGTTTGTTTTTTATGTTTTCAATCTTTTATTGCTTTTGGAGTTTGTCATAATTTAATGAGCTTAAGACTAAACCAATGGTTAGTAAACTCATCACATCCTCCCTCTGATTAGGGGTAATGAGAATACCTTAAGTATGAAATAAACACCTCACACTTAATCACCATGATGTAGGATTAAAATCATTAACCTACTTGCAATTATTTAGATGTTTTTGTTGTTTTTGTTTAGTGTTAAGTAATGAGTTTAAGCCATAATCAAGGATTTAACAGACTCATTACACCATCCTAATAGAAGGATAATAGATGAGAATATTTAAGCTGAGGAAGGCTCCTCAACTTAATCCATGATTAGGGATTAACCTCATGACAAAACAAAACCTTTATTAACTGGATTTTAGTTAATGATAAGATGAAGAAGTGATTTTTATGGTTTGTAAGACAACTTGAGGGGGACTTGTCCATTAACACTAGGGTTAGTCCTTCTTAACCAATTAAGGAAGAATTAGAACCCTAATGCAAGGCCCAAGTTAAAAGCTTGGTGTCTTGATGATTATTAAGTGAATTGATTAGAGGATTTAAACACATTAAGGGTTTAACACTTAGGATTAAAGTTATACACTCCATCATAATAGAAGGATGCAGGCATAAGCTTAATCACAAAGCCTTAAAACCTTTAGGGTTTAGTCCTTGATCATGAGATGAGGAGAGAAGACTCAAAGATGACACAAAGGCAAAACTAAATGGGGAACTAATCAAGCCCTAATTTTTATCATACTTGGAGATCCTAGGGTTTGTGAGGCTTAAGAGAGAAATAATCTTCAAAGAGCCACCAAGGAGAGAAGCAGATGAAAGGAGAAAGAAACAGAGAGAAGCAAGACAACTTGCTTCACTTAAGAAGACAAGTTGCTTGAAGGAAGAAAGAGGAGAGGGCATGAATGAGCAAGCTCACTCTAATACACAAGATAAAATGCAGCAATGATGCAAGAGAGGGATGAGAAGATATTGTGAGAAGTGAAGGCAAATTCACTTCTCAAAACAACTTACCACCTGAAAAGTTAGCAAAAGAAATGCAATGCAGTGAAAATGAGATGAAATGCCATGATGCAAACCAAAGTCAGAAGCATTCACATGATGTTAATGATGCTAGGATATGATGCAAACACATGACAAGAGATGAGAATGATCATACAAGCATAAGGATGCAAATGAGGCATGCTTTGAACCATAAGAATCCATGAATGCTTATGAAATGAAATGAACATATAACATGGCAAAGGAATGATGTGATGATCAAACATGATGCTAGCATGTCCTAAGATGTATTATATGTCATGAGGATGCACAAAATGTCATGGCAAGTTATTGAATGCAAGCATATGAGAGATGGATGCAAAGGAAGGCACAAATTAGGGTTTATGAACAACATTCAACACAAAATTCACAATCAGAAGCATAAGGCATGATAAAAAATTGAAAATGGGATCAAAGGAACCCTAACCCTACACAAGTTCACTGCCCAAAGGAAGGGACCTAACTCTTAACCTAATGGGAGTTATGATTTTTTCTAAGTCAACTAGGGTTTCAAGGTACCTTACAATGAAAAATGCCCATTAAATTGAAAATGGAAGATAAATGCAAACCAATTTTAACCTAGAAACTACATGCTATGAAGGATGCAATGCAAGAAGAACCATCATCAAACTCTTAATGGTTAGGCAGAATGAATGTTTCTAAGTTTGGACCAAAATATTGTCTTTAAACAACTTTAATTCCAATGAAAATTGTCAAAATTGGTCAAGAACAAAAAAGAAATTTGTTTTGAGAGTTTGATAATGTTTCTAAATGTTTTAAAATGCAATGTGAATTTTTTTGTGATTTTTAAATACCTAAATGCATTTTTAATTAATTAATTTCCATTAACTAATTAAAAATAAACATTTAAATGATTTAAAAATAATTTTTAATACAAAAAATAAAAATAAAAATATTTTTGGGTTCAGAAAATTAATGAAATGTTTGACAAAAATTTTCAGAATTTTTCAATGTATTTTACTATTTTTAAAAATTCGTAGAAGTTAAATATAAATAAAATGAAATAAAAATGAATAAAATGGAAAGTATGCAAATCATGAGGCTGAGGTTTAAACGAATTTGGAGGGAATTGACTGGCGCCAGATCTTGTGGCCCAGATTTAAACTGGCTGGATTTGAATTAAACCTAATTAATTAATTTAATAAATCAGGATTAGGGTTTTAATGGTGAATCTGGTCCATTCATTCGCGCGCGGGTCAACCCAAGTCAACAGGATCTATGGCTCACATTCAAACTGAGCCCTAATCACAATTAATGCACTAATGACCTTCAGGTGGCCGGAAATGACCTTCGGTCATCTTCTCCGACCACACTTCCCCTGAGATTTTGCTATCTCTCTCCCCAAGCTTCTAAAACTTAATTTTTCTGCCCAGAATCCATCCTCATACATCACTCAACAAGAATCACTCACTAAAACAAATTTATTTCACGTATTAAAGTTGAATCGAATCAAAACGTTTTTAGGTCAAAATATTTCAGAAGCTTCATACATACTCAATACTTAACCATTTGCAAAAATAAACATATCAGCATGATCAGCACATCACATAGATTCATTTAGGAACTTAAAAACAAGTTTCAGGAAAAAATGTTCTTAAGCTCACCTGAACTGAAGCTTTGATCTTTGAAGCTTTCTGGCTGCTTCTTTGGTCCAAGATGCCTTTAATGGACCCCCTGAGAAGTTTGCAATGCTTGTTTGGAATTTCTTATGGCTGGTTTAAGAGATTGATGAAGTTCTGTTCAGAAGGGGTGAAAAATCGTGTTTCTGCTTGGGGTGGTTTCAGGGTCAAATGAGGGTTGGGAAATGATCAGAGGATCATGGTGAGTGGTTTTGTGAAGTTTGCTTTGATGTTTTAGACTTGAGTGATGAATTTCGAATGAATATGCAAAGGGGAGAGTTTTTGGGAACTATGGCAATGCTGTGGTTTCAGGCTCAAAGATTGTATGAAAAATGATCCATGAGGCATGTATGTGAAGCTGTGATTGGTCAGAGAGTTGTTGCTGGCCTAGCTTGATTGGTATGGCTCAACTTGCATAAAGTCAACTTTTGTGTAAGAAGAGGTATGGTCTGGTTCAGTCAAGGTACAAGGGCATGGCTTGGATCAGCATGCTTCAAGGAGGTCTATGGAAGTCACTTTTGGCAGCTGGCACAAGTGGATGAGAAGCTTTGATCCATTTTGCAATTTTAGGGAAGTTTGGCCCCTTTTGAAATTTGTGAAGTTCATGGCATGAAACTTGAGAAAATCTTGTGCAATTCTGAGTTTTGGGTCATGTGTGAGGTTTGTTAATGCATAGAAGCCACTTTGAAGTCACAAATTGGTTTGGCAAGGGTTCTTGCAAATTTTCCCCTTTGGTGCAAAGGTGAAATTTCATGATTTTGTCCAACTTTGACAAGCCATAACTTTTGATCCAAAATGAATTAGAATTAGTTCTTGTACTTTTTGAAAATGGGAGGATCCATTCTACAACTTTCATGACCAAAGTTCTTTCATTTGAAGCATTTTTGAATCAAAAAGAGGAGGTTGAAAAACTTTCCCAAAATGGCAAGTTTTCATTACAAGTCACTTTCCCAAAAAGGCAATTTTGCAAATGGCTTGAAATTCTTCAATTTTGTGAACTTCTAACCTCTTATATGATCAAATAAAGATCATACACATTCAAAATTATGGAGAACACCCTTTGGTTGGGTCATTGGGGGCCTTAGATGCCCTGATTTTGCACTGACTTGCTCAAGAAGTCATCCATTGATCAGATACCTTCCCCATTGAACTTCTTCATGAAAATTGATATGCATGATCCTCATATCATATAGAGACCAATAGAAACAAGAATGACCAAAAAGTTTGGAGTTATGGCCTTTGAAACCAAAACCCTAATTTTAGGTCATCTGTGCAGTTAAACCTGGCTCTGCTTCCATGCCTTTCTCAGTTCTTGTGATTCTTTGATTTTCTTGACTTTGTGAGGATATAATATGATGATTGAACATACATGGACCCCTTTGAGATGATTTAAGACCTTTGGATTGGCTCAAATGGCTCAGGGATGGTTCAGATCACAAACCCTAGATGCAGATGACTTAGAAACAATGCAGTGAAGCAAAAATGCAATATGGGATGCCATGATTGAACTTATGCACATGAAGAGATCACAAACCATGGTGTGAATGGGTGAGGGAAAATTTGGGGTGTTTACAGCTGCCCCTATTCAAGCATGAGTTAGCTGTGCAGGATGTAAGCAACGGCTTAACAGGCAAACAAGATAACTTGTGGTTGAATACCAAAGACAGTCCAAAATTTGCACTCACTGAATGAAGAAGAAAAGGGATATAGATTTTAAAAGAAAATAAAGTGTATTTATGAAGTGCGGGCGACGGAGGACGACCGTCGAGCAGAGGACGACTGCTGGGGATAAAGCAATGGCGGGGACGGCCGACATGCTGGGGAAGATGCGGGAAGCAACGACGGGGACGACCGACAAGCTGGGGATATAAGAGATTATGATGGGGGCGGCCATCAAGTAAGGAAATAAGACCTTCTGGGGATTAAAGGTGATAGTGAATGATGGGGACGACCATCGAGTTCAAAGCATAAATGAAATAAATGATGAGGTACGGTCATCAAAGGTGAAGGACGATCACCTAGCAGGGGACGGCTGCTCTGTTGGGGATATGGATGAGGGACGGTCATCCAAGGTGAAGGACGATCACCTGGCAAGGTACGATTGCCAAAAAGTATCGCGACATAGGGCGAATGCCGGATAAAAAAAGGTCGACGATGGGGACGGCCATCGGATAAGCATGATGAAGGACGATCATCAAGAGGTGAAGGACGATCACCTTGCAGGGTACGGCTGCTCTGAGGGTTTATCATGACATAGGACGAATGTCAGATAACAAGATCAACGATGGGGACTGCCATCGGATAAAATGATGAAGGACGATCATCAAGAGGTGAAGGACGATCACCTAGCAGGGGACGGCTGCTAAAAATATCACGACATAGGACGAATGTCGGATAAGAAAGGGTTCTAATGAATAGAGACTCCACTGGGAATGATGAAGGACGATCATCAGAAAGATGAAGGACGATCACCTGGCAGGCACGACTGCCGGAAGGTATCATGACATAGGACGAATGTCAGATAGAAAGGAAATAGTTTATCAAGATTTGCCGGGAATTCTTCTGGGGAATGGTAGACATAGACGAGTGTCTAATTCAAGAAGACGTAAGTGTTTGACATGGTGTATAGATTAAAGATGCGGACGAGCATCCTTAAGACTATGATACGGACGAGTATCAGTAGAAACAAACGCTTGACGCATGTTCAGAGATGATGATACAGATGAGTACCAACTAGTTAACAAAGAACACGGACGAGTGCCGACTCTGAGGGGATTTAAGTGGTGTATACAAGATACGAAAGAGTATCTGTATGAGTAAAAAGTGATGAGTGAGACATAGACGAGCGTCCAACTTGCTGTGGAGAGCACGACACAGTCGGGTGTCGGAAGAAGTGTATTAGAAACAAGTATTTAGGCAACTGTGCTAGGGGAGGTGACACAGACGGGTGTCAGGGAAGTGTATATATGTGTATCTGTGTAGTGAGTGCAAAGGGGAAACTTTGGCTTTCTGCTGGGGTGTGGCACAGACGAGTGTCAAGAAGCACCTGTAATATATAAGTATTTGTTTGCTCGGGTAATTTATCAGGGGATGATGACACAGATGAGTGCCAAAAGGAGCATGCATCAGTATTTGTGGGTGAAATACTTTGGCTCTCTGGTGGGGAATTGGGAAATATTCTGTATATTGCCGATGGATTGCCAGTATTTGCAAGTGTTTGGTTTGACATATGGCTTATGATTATGCAATATGTTTGATTTTTGCCGTAATGCTCCGTATCATACGGAATGCTACGCTCTATGGGGAAAATATGATGCGGATGCTATGATTATGCACAGATGCCGATCCGGGATTCGGATCCCGTTGCGGTGGAGATCTCTGGCTGATCTGCTTGAAGTGGACATCCCAGCTGGGGATGGGATCATTGGTAGATCTGACGTATATGACTCTGCTTGGGGAAGTAGGTCCTTGATAAACCTATCTCGATAATGAGGGACCCAGCTGGGGTCTGTAGAAGCTTTCGTCACTCTGTTGTGAGATCTTCGGGCATTGCTCTTCTGGATATAAGTTGAAACTCTGCGGGGCTGATTCCCTGTCTTTGCACTTGGCTGAGGAGGAATGATGACTGGCAACTCAGCTGGGGAGAAAACACCTCCGGTGCTAATCGGAAGATAGACTAAGTAGATAATGATTTGACAGCTGGCTGGGGAGTTGTTTTTCGTGCCCCATGTTGCGCTTTGAACACCTGCAATCCTGTATGACAAAGAAACGTACAAGTATCCCTAGGTATCCCTTACTGGATTCCGTCATAGGAACTTAAACACTCCCGGGAGTAAGTATATTTTCTGTAAGCACGTATTTTTAGAAGGGGAGCATCTGTTATTTATGCAATCAATATACTAACGACATCGGACATTTTGCAAATGAAAAAATAAAAGGTACGAGACAAGATATGACTGAAAATCTGATTTTATTAATTTGTGTGCCCTGAATTGGCTAGATACAGTGAGAGAAACAGATCCCCTGAAATGAGGAAATTGTTACAAATTGAGAAACAAAAGACAGTGGCAATGTTGGTGACGCTTCAAGGAGCTTTCCCTTTTGCTATGACTTGTATGACATTGACGTTCTTCTCATCTTGCTTTCTGAAGGAGGCTGATTCTGACTGATGCTCGAACCTTTCGAAGCTTGCCATGTTGTAAGTGATACAGACGAATTCAGAACGCAGTTGTCCGCTTATTCCCTTATTTTGCGCGGATCGCCCTTTCGAGTTTTCAATCCACCGGGATACCCATTTTTGCCTGAGTTGTCCAATGCGTCTTTTCAACTCAGCGGGTGTACATTTTTTTATTTATTTTCCCTTATTTTTGCCCGAGTCTTTTATTCTGTTTTTTGACTCGCCGGGATGCCCTATTTTTGCCTGGACTTACATTCTGTTTTTATGTCCAGCGGGTCATTTATGCGAAGTATTTTTTAACTGCATCTGAATTCACAGGGGACAGGAAGTCTTCACCATCCTTAGTACTGAGTATCAGTGCTCCACCAGAGAAAACTTTCTTTACTATGAACGGACCATCATAATTCGGAGTCCACTTTCCCCTGTGGTCTGTATGAGGAGGGAGGAGTCTTTTCAACACAAGATCTCCTACTTGGTACTCTCGGAGTCTGACTTTCTGATCGAAGGCTTTCTTCATTCTTTTCTGATACAGCTGCCCATGACAGATTACAGCCAACCTCCTTTCTTCAATCAGACTTAGTTGTTCGTATCGGGATCGGACCCATTCTGCTTCATTCAGCTTAACATCCATCAATACCCGTAGAGAGGGTAGTTCAACTTCAACAGGTAGGACTGCTTCCATACCATACACAAGCTGATACGGTGTTGCCCCAGTGGATGTTCTGATTGACGTATGGTACCCATGTAAGGCAAATGGTAGCATTTCATGCCAGTCTTTGTAGGTGACTACCATCGTTTGCACAATCTTATTGATATTCTTGTTAGCTGCCTCTACAGCGCCATTCATCTTTGGCCTGTAAGAAGAAGAATTGTGGTGTTGGACCTTGAAGTCCCGACATAGTTCTGCCATCATTTTGTTGTTCAAGTTGGAACCATTATCAGTAATGATTCGCTCGGGCACTCCATACCGACAGATGATATCTCTTTTCAGAAATCGGGCTACCACTTGCCTTGTAACATTTGCATAAGAAGCCGCTTCAACCCACTTGGTAAAATAGTCAATAGCAACCAGGATGAATTTGTGGCCGTTTGAAGCAGTTGGTTCAATCTTGCCAATCATATCAATGCCCCACATGGCAAAGGGCCAGGTTGAAGACATCACATTCAAAGGATTTGGAGGCACGTGCACTTTATCTGCATAAATCTGGCATTTATGGCATTTTCTGGCATAGGCACAACAGTCTGCGTCCATGGTGATCCGGTAATAGCCTGATGTTAGCAACTTTTTAGCCATTGCATGCCCTCCCGCATGGGTACCAAAAGATCCTTCGTGCACCTCGTGCATCAACAAATCTGCTTCTGTCCTATCAACGCATCTGAGGAGTACCATATCAAAATTTCTCTTGTACAAGGAACCATCAGTATTCAAGAAGAAACTACCAGCTAGCCTTCTTAAAGTCTTCTTATCATTGGAAGATGCCCCAGGTGGGTATGTCTGATCCTCCAAGAAGCACTTAATGTCATGGAACCAAGGCTTATCATCTTTAACAACATCTGCTGAGAACACGTATGCTGGTCGGTCAAGTCTGGACACTGCAATTTGAGGCACAAAGTTGGCAGCTTGAACTTTGATCATGGATGAAATGGTAGCCAAAGCATCTGCAAACTGATTTTCATCTCGAGGGATATACTCGAGTTTGACTGTTGTGAAGAAAGTCAACAACCTCCTTGTATAATCCCGATAAGGTATCAGATGATCTTGGTGGGTGTACCATTTGCCATTGGTCTGATTGATTACCAGAGCTGAATCTCCGAACACAGTCAATGTCTTGATCCTGAGATCAATGGCTTCCTCAAGACCCATAATACAAGCTTCGTATTCAGCTTCGTTGTTAGTACAGTTAAAGGTGAGTTTCGCCGAGAAAGGCATGTGAACTCCCTTAGGTGTAATGAGTACTGCACCAACACCACGACCATTCATATTGACAGCCCCGTCAAACATCATAGTCCATTCTTCCTCTGGGTCAGGCCCTTCAGTGTGAATAGGCTCTTCATGGTCTTTTGCTTTTATGAACATGATGTCTTCATCAGGGAAGTCAAATCTCATAGGCTGGTAATCATCAATGGGTTGCTCAGCAAGATAATCAGAAAATACACTGCCCTTGATGGCTTTTTGAGATGTGTATTGAATATCATATTCTGTGAGGATCATTTGCCATCTTGCAACCCGACCGGTAAGTGCTGGCTTCTCAAAAATGTACTTAACTGGGTCCATCTTCGAGAACAATAAAGTGGTGTGGGTCAACATGTACTGCCTTAGTCGGCGAGCAGCCCACGCTAAAGCACAACAAGTTTTCTCGAGTAGTGAATAACGTTGTTCACAATCGGTAAGCTTTTTGCTTAGGTAGTATATTGCGTACTCTTTTCGACCAGACTCGTCATGCTGGCCCAGTACACACCCCATTGACTCTTCTAATACTGTCAAGTACATGATTAAAGGTCTTCCTTCAACTGGAGGCATAAGGATCGGAGGCTCTTGTAAGTATTCCTTGATTTTGTCAAAAGCCCTCTGGCAGTCTTCGTTCCACCTGACCGTTTGTTCTTTTCTTAACAGCTTGAACAGAGGTTCACAGGTCGCGGTAAGGTGAGATATGAACCGTGAAATGTAGTTCAATCTGCCTAAGAACCCCCGAACTTCTTTTTCAGTCTTAGGTGCAGGCATTTCTTGAATTGCCTTAACTTTATCAGGGTTAACTTCAATCCCTTTTTCACTTACAATAAATCCCAGCAGCTTACCGGACCGCACCCTGAATGTACACTTGTTGGGGTTCAACTTCAGTTGGTACTTCCTCAGACGCTTGAATAGCTTCAACAGATTTACCAGGTGGTCTTCTTCTGTGAGGGACTTGGCAATCATATCATCCACATAACATTCGATTTCTTTATGGATCATGTCATGGAATAATGTTACCATAGCCCGTTGATAAGTGGCACCAGCATTCTTCAGTCCGAATGGCATTACCTTATAACAGAACGTGCCCCAGGGTGTGATGAAAGTTGTCTTCTCCATGTCTTCAGGTGACATCTTGATCTGATTGTATCCTGAAAATCCGTCCATGAAGGAGAACACTGAGAACTGAGCCGTATTATCAACCAATACATCAATGTGAGGTAAAGGGAAGTCATCCTTTGGGCTGGCTCTGTTCAGATCCTGGTAGTCCACACACATCCTCACCTTGCCGTCTTTCTTAGGCACTGGTACAATGTTAGCAACCCACGGTGGATAGCTAGTTACAGCAAGGAAACCGTCGTCCCACTGCTTTTGTACCTCTTCTTTAATCTTCATTGCCATATCTGGGCGAGTACGGCGCAGTTTCTGTTTTACTGGCGGGCAGTCTTCTTTTAAAGGTAGTTTGTGCATGACAATGTCGGTGTCCAACCCTGGCATATCTTGATAAGACCAAGCGAAAACATCCACATACTCCCGAAGCATATCAATCAGTTGCTCTTTTACTGAATCTTGCAGGCAGGCCCCGATCCTGACTTTTTTCACTTCTTCTTCTGTACCAAGATTAACCGTTTCAATCTCCTCCTGATGAGGGGTGATAACTTTCTCCTCTTGCCTTAACAACCTGGCTAGCTCTTCAGGTAGCTCATAATCTTCTTCAACCCCTTCATCGGCTTGATTGATTGGATTGTCAAAGTCATACGAAGTCATAGCTGTGTTGTTGTCGGTGCAATCTGAAAGGCACTCTCTGCAAGGGTTTAGATTGGTTTATTTTAGTGATCAATTTTAATCTTGTTTAAAAAAAGTGAAAATGAAGTTATTTACTTTGAAAGCATTGCCATTTTATTTTTGTACAAAAAGAAAAAATGAAAAGACAGTGAGCGAAAAAAGAGACTTGTTTGCAAAAGATGTCTGATATTCATTGATTGATCTATTTGCACAAAATTACAAGATGGCCCGATTACAAAATGAATCTTGACATCTTGGGCAAGATGCAAGACTTGATGCATGCTTAAAAATACAGGAAATAATAATTACTCTGCAGGAGTAACCCTTATAATTTCCTAGGAAGACCAGTTAAGGACTTGGCTCCCCGGGATCCTTGGACGTATCCAGCTCTCCAGGTTGCGGTCGCTTTCCTCCTCGTCTTCCAAATTGTTCACAGCATCTGGGGTGAGCATTCCCCCGCTGACAAACTCGGGCTCCTTTGTAGCCTCTGATTGATCTTGTTGAGTTGGTCTGTAACCCAACCCAAATCTGTCTTCTTTCTTTTCCACGGGCAACAGCTTGCCCCAGCCTTGGGCAGTACCCTCTTCAACAACCTTCCGGGCTTGCTGATAAGACGTCATGGAAGTTCCCAGTACAGTAGATGCTTCATTAATGTTCAAGGCCTCAAACCCCTGGCTCATGGTTTCATGGATCTCCCCCTCCATTTCAATGTACTTATACGTAGCCAGATGGCTAACAAAGATGTCTTCTTCCCCATAGATGGTGATGATCTGGCCTTCCCACTCGAATTTCAGCTTCTGGTGAAGGGTAGACGTAACAGCGCCAGCGGCATGGATCCAGGGTCTACCCAACAAACAGTTGTAGGCCGGCTGAATGTCCATCACATAGAAGGTAATTTTAAAAGTCTGCGGACCAATCATCACAGGCAGATCAATCTCCCCAAGCACTGATCTTTTAGAGCCATCGAATGCTCTCACCACCAAATTACTCGGACGCAGTGCCAAGCCATCATACTCCAGCTTTACTAAGGCCTTCTTTGGTAGGACATTGAGTGATGACCCATTGTCCACCAGTACATGAGATAGAACAACACCTTTGCATTCCAAGGTGATATGTAAAGCCTTGTTGTGGTTACGTCCCTCAGTTGTTAAGTCAGCATTGGTAAAGCCCAGTCCATGACTGGTGTTGACATTTGCTACCACAGTTTCTAGCTGATTAACGGTAATCTCTTCTGGCACGTATGTTGCGTGCAGGACTTTCAATAATGCATTCCTGTGAGCTTCAGAACACATTAACAATGATAATATGGAGATTTTTGAGGGAGTTTGGTGAAGCTGATCCACCACGTTGTAATCACTCCTCTTTATGATTCTCATGAACTCATCTACATCCTGTTCAAAAGATGTCTTCTGAGTTTCCTTGACAATTGGCTCTTCAAGTACCACACTCTTTCCTTTTGCTTTGGCATCAGCTTCTGCTTCAACATTAGGCCTTTGCACTTGTGAGGAAAAAAGGCGTCCGCTTCTGGTGAAGCCTCCGCCTCCCCCAACATTATCAATTTGAGGAAAAGAGGTTGATGAATCCAGAGTGATTTTCTCCCCATTGCAGTAGAGATCAGAGCCATAATGCCAAGGTATGGCATTACTGCTTTCATAAGGAACAGGTCCAGGCACCGTGATAGTAACTGGACTGACTGATGCAGAGGAGGGTACTGTAATGGTGTGCGGATCGAAGTAAATTGTGACTGGTGACCTGGCAGGAGGTGCCCCTGTTTGTTGCTGGAAACTGTTGCTGGGAGGGACCTCTGATGGGTCATAATAGATTGTAACTGCTGAAACATCTTCGTCAATTTTTGCTGGTGTTGTAGAAGATTCCGCTGATAAAATGGATGCTGATGTTGTAGAAGAAATGGTTGTTGAAATTTGACTTGTCGAAGTGATGGATGGAGCCATTGCTGATGATATTGATGAATCGGTAGGAATGATTGTTGCTGCTGTTGTAGAAGAATCAAGAATTGTTGTTAAAGGAATTGCTGGATTTGTAGGCGCCGTTGTTGAGATCTGAAGGATTCCATCCTTGATAAGACCATCTATGCCGCTTCTCAAATTATCACACCCGTTGATTGCAATGTTGCAATACCCACAACCGAGCTCACACCCGGGGAACACTTGGCACTCTAGAAGCTGAGCTTTAATTTCGACCAAAGGTGTTCGAATCTGTGCAACACTGGTAATCAAAGTAGATGGTTTGTCTTCCTCAATGGCATTAATCCTCAGCCCGCCATGATTAGGCATAGGATTCTTGTTGACATTTTGAGGGGGTGCAAAGTTGAGGGCTTTAGAATCCACCAGATCTTGGACTTTCATTTGTAAGGCCCTGCATTTTTCTGTATTGTGGCCAGGTGCATTGGAGTGGAAAGCACACCTGGCGTTGACATCATAATTCCTTAGGAGATTGGATGGATCTGGAGGAGCCAATGTCCTTAACTCAACGAAGTTAAGTTTCAGGAGTTGTGGCAATAAGGCAGCATAAGGCATAGGGATAGGGTCAATCACCCTGTTCGCCTGTGATGGTCTTTGTTGGAAGGGTCGTTGTTGTTGATTGCTATTGTTGTTGTTGTAGGTTCTTTGTGGCGGATACTGAACTTGCTGTTGATAATGTGGTTGTTGTTGTGGTTGATATGCTGATTGTTGAGGAATCGGAGCTGGAATAGTGACAGCTGCTACTGATCTGTGAACATACTGAGGTCTGCCCCTGCTGGCATGAATGGCATTTGTCTCACCGGTCCTTCGAGGTCCCACAAAAGGCTTCCTGGGGTTACTGGATGAACTTGCACCATTATCAGAAATTTTACCCATTTTCAAAAGGCTTTCAATCATTTCCCTAGCTATAACTACACCAGCAAAACTGGTGGAAGAAAAGGCAACTAGCCTATCAATATATGTTCCTTGCAGAGTATTCATGAACATGTCGGCCATTTCTCTTTCCTACATGGGTGGTTGGACAGCAGCAGCAAGCTGTCTCCACCTCTAGGCATATTCTCCGAAGCTTTCTTTGGAGGACTGGGACATTCCCATCAGGAGGGTCCTGTTAGGAGCCATGTCTAGGTTATATTGATATTGTCTGATGAAGGCCTCTGCTAAGTCCTTCCAGCACCTGATGGTAGCTCTGGTCAGGTGTGAATACCACTCTCTTGAAGCCCCAGTCAAACTATCTTCAAAGTAGAACATCCACAGCTTCTCATCCATAGTATATGCTTTAAGTCTTCCCAGGAAGGACTGCATGTGAGTTCTTGGACAGGAAGTTCCATTGTATTTCTCAAAGCACGGGGGTTTGAATTTGTGGGGAATTCTCACCCATCTATTAACCCCATATCCATTACATCGAAGCCCAAGGAGTTTTGAGACTCCAAAGATCTCAACTTCTCAGCAATTTCATCAAACCTCCTATCATAGACTTCGTCCCCATCTCCCATTACAGTAAACTGCTCTTCTTGAGGATCTTCTTGCAAGATCCTGCCTGCAGCAGTGTTGCCCTATACATTCCTTGGGATGTTGACTTCCGGATCTAGATGAGGTCCAAATACTGGTGGGTTAACATGAGGCTGACCTCCCTCATTATTACTAGTTCCTCCAGTGCCAGGATGAGGTTCTTCGGGAGTTTGTCTTTCTACCAATGCCCTTAACCTTTCTTGGCTTTGGGCCAAGCCAGTCATCACGGTCATGAATTGAGCCATTTGGTTCCTCATCTCCACTCTTTCATTAGCCATCTGAGTTCTGACTTCAGTTAGGTCCTGCTGTACTTGATCCATTTGGATACCAGGAAGGTTGTTGCGAGTAGGGTACCGGTGCGTACGGTTGACAGGGAACACCCGGCGACGAGCAATATTTCCTGAGACACAACAGAGTTTAGAAACAAACATAATAATGACAAAACCTACAAAACAAAACAAAAGTTAGCATGCAATGCAATATGCTTATTTGTTTTTCCAAGGTATCCGGCTTGGTTCTTGGTTTTGACCTTTCCAGACCCCGAGGAAGATGCTTTTAACATTGTTGGGAAAAGAAAACCCAAAATGGAAACAAACTAAAATATATTACAAATACTGAACAATACATAGTTTGTTTTTACAACACATGCCCTTGGAGGGTCAAAATACAAAAAGAGAAAAGTACATAAGATGGAAATGAACAACAAGCAAAGAAAATCAAACATCCAATCCAAACTCATCCTTCTTAACCTCCTTCAGAAGTGCCTCAGTCACTGGACCAGCTGGATGCTCTGTAATGGTCCTAATGAGGAGGTTCCTGGTGGCAATGGCAGTGGTCAACTTCTTGTGCCTGTCCTGATCCTTTGATCTCTTCAACCCAACCCTAAGTTTTAACTCTGAAATCTCCTTCTGGGCTGCCAGCAAAGCCTCCTGTTGCTTCTTTTCATTGGCCTCTAATTGCTCAATCTTGGCTTGAGTTTTCTGATCTTCTTATGTCCGGGCTTCAGTGATCCTGACCCACCTATCCTGACTCTCCTGCAGATAAAGCTCAGTCCTAGCCTTCTGCAGCTTGGCCTCTTTACAGGCATTCTTCAATATTTGCTTTCCAGCTCTTGCTTTCCTGATACAGTCTTCTGTTTTCTCAATCTTGGTCAGATGCTCCACCCTAAGCTTCTCCAACCTTTCAATGTCCAGACGGCCATCACTCCTTTCCCAAAGGGTCTTCTTCAGAGCTTGAGACAGATTCTCATTCCTTTCTTTCAGCTTCTCAAATTCTTCCAGGCTGACAGTTGCTGCTAGCTGTGTTGTGGATGGTCCAGGTATATCCTCAATGGTGAAAGGCATTCCAGTAATCTGAGCTCTAGTACGGGACCAATCATAGTACTGAGCTGAAGCAACATTATTACACCTCCCTAGAATAGCCATATCCCTTTTGTCTGGATGTTGTCCTAAGCCCAAGATGCTTGTCTGACAACAGCTAGATTTGGTTTTATTTCACAATACAGGGTTTCAGATAAATCTTGCAATCTAGGAGGGTGAATCAAAGCATAGCCCAGTTGTCTCTTAAACAGCAAAGGATTGTAGTTGATGCAACCCTTTACTCCTATCAGAGGTACATTTGGGTATTGCCCACAGCTGGTGATTATGTCTTTGCCTTTGGTGCTCTGGGTGCACCATCTGATGTCATCTGAAGTCAAAGCAATGAGCCTCTTGGCCCAATTCTTCTGATGGTGAGGATTCAGGAAGGCATCTGATTTGGGTAGGTGTCTGAGCAGCCAAGTGTGAAACAAAGGAGCACATCATCTCACCAACTTCCCCCTTTGTTTCTCATTCCTCTGATGAATGGAATAATAAAAATCTCCCAGCAATGTGGGTACTGGGTTTCTCAGAAGGAAAAGATGAATGGCATTCTTGCTGATAAATTTGGGCTCATCTGCAAACAGTATAACCCCATATATGCTGAGGGCTAACAGTGCACAGACTGCCCTCCATTCTCCCAAGGAGGCCTTCAGGATGGTCTGAGAAATCAAGAAATCTAAGTGCGAACCAGGGATCCCAGCTTTTGATGTCATGCTTTGCTCAATCAAGGCAGGCTCCAGGTACAGTGCTTTTGCTACTTCTCCATTGCTGGGAGAAGTCATCTCTGGGTTGAAGGGGACACCACCCCTGACAGGTACTCCAATCAATGATGAAAACTCCTCCAGCAGGGGTCCTAGCTGAAAGTCTAGGAAAGTGAAGCATCTCAAAGGAGGATCATAAAACTATAGGCAGATGTGGATCATGCTCCTCTGAGAAGGGTCTAGGTCCATAACCATATCCAGGATACCTCCATAATGCTCTCTGAATAATGGGATGTGGTCAGGGGTGATAAGTGACTGGACCTGCCTGATACCAGTCAACACAGGCTCAAAGAAATGGTATGATATGTTGCTCTTCCTAGGAGTGGTCATGAGTACTGATGAAGAGCTGAAGACAAATGTTGATGAGGATCAAGACTGATACTGGAGATGAACCACTGGTAGGCTGATGCTGGTGATGATGAGAATAGCTGAAGCAGATAACTGATGAAGCAGGGGTCTATGCAGAAGAAAGGGTCAAAACCAAGCCAGATATAATGTGGATACCCTGAAAAACAAATAAACAAATGTTAAATTATGCAATGATAATGAATGCAAATGATATGAAAGGGTTTGTGATCAAGCTAGATCTGATTATCTGTCTTGATATAAGGCCCATGTATGTTCAAAAAGTCCAGATGGAGGTTCAGAAATCCAGTAACCAGGGTGGGGGACTCAAATAAAGAGTCACATGTCCAGGGTTAAATCACAAGAACTGTCCAAAATGAGGTACTCTTAAACAAAACAAGTATCAGGGTATGATGTGGCCAATGGTACCTGCAAACCTGTAAACAGCCCAACCCCCTCACAGGTGGTGTTCTAGAACAAGGATCCTCAGACTTGGATCATTTATGAGAAGTGTAAACACTTCTAACCCAGAGGTACAGTGTTTACAATAACCATAAAAGATCCTCCTCTAATTCACCTCAGTTTCTGAAGGTCATAATTAAGGTCATCCAGACTTAGCAGGCTTCCCAGATAGCCCTAGCACTACAGGAAATATGTAGCACAGAGTTCTCAAGAAGAAACCCACATCTGAACCGTGTTTCATATTCCCACACCATACCGAAATGGAATGGGAAAGAATATGAACCACTCTAGCCTAGGTGTCACTCAGGTCCCAAGTATAGGACCTCAAACTCTCAATGGAACCCCCACCGATCAAAACAACAAACCAGATCCAGCAAAATGATAGTATGACAGTATGATGTATAAAACTGTAAGGAAAGCAGTAAATAAGACTGTACATAAAGCAATAAAATAAATACATAAACACATATAGCACATAACACCCCAGTAAACACAAATCAAACAAGCGCTAGGAGGAACCCACAAAAAGAACCAGAAGCCCTGGTTACAGTATAAGGGTCCCCAGCAGAGTCGCCAAGCTGTCGCTCCCACCAAATGACACAGGGCCAAGAGGGGTACAGACGCGAACGGTCGGCGAAAGAGAAAGAAATGAATAGAGTCGCCAGCTAGGCATTTTTATCCCAAAGGAAAGGTAATGCTGCATAAACCTAGAAAGATATGGATAAGACGGTTGCGAACCAGAGAGACTGAGAAAGGGGGTTGGTTACAACCTGGGAAGGTATTAGCACCCATATTGTCCGTCGTACTCGACGGGATCCACGCTTAAAAGATTTGTTCTTAAAGGGGTAGTGTTAGTGCTATTTTGTGTGCAAAAGCTGGAAAAGAATGCAAGTGTCAGTGCTGGAAAGAAGTGTGAAGTGAATAAAAGAAGTGTTAGTGCAAAGAAAGAGTATGAAGCTCAAGACTATGAGGCTTAAAGAATAATGCTGGAAGGATGGGGAATATACAGAGACTTTTGTTCGATAACTGTTAAGTTATGCCTACGTATCCTCTCGTGCAATATGGAAGTCAGAACGCCGTAGTTCGACTCAAAGAGACTGAAAGATAAATTGACTTGTGAATTGCTTACTTGTCTATGCTCAAGTGTATGACCTGTCTGGCTCAGGTGCAAACTGTCTTGCATTAGACGGAAGAAGCAAGTTCTCGTTTGTGAGTGAAGATGATGAGAAAAGAATCCCAGAGGAGACGATTATTGTTTGTTTTTTATGTTTTCAATCTTTTATTGCTTTTGGAGTTTGTCATAAGTTAATGAGCTTAAGCCTAAACCAAGGGTTAGTAAACTCATCACATCCTCCCTCTGATTAGGGGTAATGAGAATACCTTAAGTATGAAATAAACACCTCACACTTAATCACCATGATGTAGGATTAAGATCATTAACCTACTTGCAATTATTTAGATTTTTTTGTTGTTTTTGTTTAGTGTTAAGTAATGAGTTTAAGCCATAATCAAGGATTTAACAGACTCATTACACCATCCTAATAGAAGGATAATAGATGAGAATATTTAAGCTGAGGAAGGCTCCTCAACTTAATCCATGATTAGGGATTAACCTCATGACAAAACAAAACCTTTATTAACTGGATTTTAGTTAATGATAAGATGAAGAAGTGATTTTTATGGTTTGTAAGACAACTTGAGGGGGACTTGTCCATTAACACTAGGGTTAGTCCTTCTTAACCAATTAAGGAAGAATTAGAACCCTAATGCAAGGCCCAAATTAAAAGCTTGGTGTCTTGATGATTATTAAGTGAATTGATTAGAGGATTTAAACACATTAAGGGTTTAACACTTAGGATTAAAGTTATACACTCCATCATAATAGAAGGATGCAGGCATAAGCTTAATCACAAAGCCTTAAAACCTTTAGGGTTTAGTCCTTGATCATGAGATGAGGAGAGAAGACTCAAAGATGACACAAAGGCAAAACTAAATGGGGAACTAATCAAGCCCTAATTTTTATCATACTTGGAGATCCTAGGGTTTGTGAGGCTTAAGAGAGAAAGAATCTTCAAAGAGCCACCAAGGAGAGAAGCAGATGAAAGGAGAAAGAAACAGAGAGAAGCAAGACAACTTGCTTCACTTAAGAAGACAAGTTGCTTGAAGGAAGAAAGAGGAGAGGGCATGAATGAGCAAGCTCACTCTAATACACAAGATAAAATGCAGCAATGATGCAAGAGAGGGATGAGAAGAGATTGTGAGAAGTGAAGGCAAATTCACTTCTCAAAACAACTTACAACCTGAAAAGTTAGCAAAAGAAATGCAATGCAGTGAAAATGAGATGAAATTCCATGATGCAAACCAAAGTCAGAAGCATTCACATGATGTTAATGATGCTAGGATATGATGCAAACACATGACAAGAGATGAGAATGATCATACAAGCATAAGGATGCAAATGAGGCATGCTTTGAACCATAAGAATCCATGAATGCTTATGAAATGAAATGAACATATAACATGGCAAAGGAATGATGTGATGATCAAACATGATGCTAGCATGTCCTAAGATGTATTATATGTCAAGAGGATGCACAAAATGTCATGGCAAGTTATTGAATGCAATCATATGAGAGATGGATGCAAAGGAAGTCACAAATTAGGGTTTATGAACAACATTCAACACAAAATTCACAATCATAAGCATAAGGCATGATAAAAAATTGAAAATGGGATCAAAGGAACCCTAACCCTACACAAGTTCACTGCCCAAAGGAGGGGACCTAACTCTTAACCTAATGGGAGTTATGATTTTTTCTAAGTCAACTAGGGTTTCAAGGTACCTTACAATGAAAAATGCCCATTAAATTGAAAATGGAAGATAAATGCAAACCAATTTTAACCTAGAAACTACATGCTATGAAGGATGCAATGCAAGAAGAACCATCATCAAACTCTTAATGGTTAGGCAGAATGAATGTTTCTAAGTTTGGACCAAAATATTGTCTTTAAACAACTTTAATTCCAATGAAAATTGTCAAAATTGGTCAAGAACCAAAAAGAAATTTGTTTTGAGAGTTTGATAATGTTTCTAAATGTTTTAAAATGCAATGTGAATTTTTTTGTGATTTTTAAATACCTAAATGCATTTTTAATTAATTAATTTCCATTAACTAATTAAAAATAAACATTTAAATGATTTCAAAAAAAATTTTAATACAAAAAATAAAAATAAAAATATTTTTGGGTTCTGAAAATTAATGAAATGTTTGACAAAAATTTTCAGAATTTTTCAATGTATTTTACTATTTTTAAAAATTCGTAGAAGTTAAATATAAATAAAATGAAATAAAAATGAATAAAATGGAAAGTATGCAAATCCTGAGGCTGAGGTTTAAATGAATTTGGAGGGAATTGACTGGCGCCAGATCCTGTGGCCCAGATTCAAACTGGCTGGATTTGAATTAAACCTAATTAATTAATTTAATAAATCAGGATTAGGGTTTTAATGGTGAATCTGGTCCATTCATTCGCGCGCGGGTCAACCCAAGTCAACAGGATCTACGGCTCACATTCAAACTGAGCCCTAATCACAATTAATGCACTAATGACCTTCAGGTGGCCGGAAATGACCTCCGGTCATCTTCTCCGGCCACACTTCCCCTGAGATTTTGCTATCTCTCTCCCCAAGCTTCTAAAACTTAATTTTTCTGCCCAGAATCCATCCCCATACATCACTCAACAAGAATCACTCACTAAAACAAATTTATTTCACGTATTAAAGTTGAATCGAATCAAAACGTTTTTAGGTCAAAAAATTTCAGAAGCTTCATACATACTCAATACTTAACCATTTGCAAAAATAAACATATCAGCATGATCAACACATCACATAGATTCATTTAGGAACTTAAAAACAAGTTTCTGGAAAAAATGTTCTTAAGCTCACCTGAACTGAAGCTTTGATCTTTGAAGCTTTCTGGCTGCTTCTTTGGTCCAAGATGCCTTTAATGGACCCCCTGAGAAGTTTGCAATGCTTGTTTGGAATTTCTTATGGCTGGTTTAAGAGATTGATGAAGTTCTGTTCAGAAGGGGTGAAAAATCGTGTTTCTGCTTGGGGTGGTTTCAGGGTCAAATGAGGGTTGGGAAATGATCAGAGGATCATGGTGAGTGGTTTTGTGAAGTTTGCTTTGATGTTTTAGACTTGAGTGATGAATTTAAAATGAATATGCAAAGGGGAGAGTTTTTGGGAACTATGGCAATGCTGTGGTTTCAGGCTCCAAGATTGTATGAAAAATGATCCATGAGGCATGTATGTGAAGCTGTGATTGGTCAGAGAGTTGTTGCTGGCCTAGCTTGATTGGTATGGCTCAACTTGAATAAAGTCAACTTTTGTGTAAGAAGAGGTATGGGCTGGTTCAGTCAAGGTACAAGGGCATGGCTTGGATCAGCATGCTTCAAGGAGGTCCATGGAAGTCACTTTTGGCAGCTGGCACAAGTGGATGAGAAGCTTTGATCCATTTTGCAATTTTAGGGAAGTTTGGCCCCTTTTGAAATTTGTGAAGTTCATGGCATGAAACTTGAGAAAATATTGTGCAATTCTGAGTTTTGGGTCATGTGTGAGGTTTGTGTAATGCATAGAAGCCACTTTGAAGTCACAAATTGGTTTGGCAAGGGTTCTTGCAAATTTTCCCCTTTGGTGCAAAGGTGAAATTTCATGATTTTGTCCAACTTTGACAAGCCATAACTTTTGATCCAAAATGAATTAGAATGAGTTCTTGTACTTTTTGAAAATGGGAGGATCCATTCTACAACTTTCATGACCAAAGTTCTTTCATTTGAAGCAATTTTGAATCAAAAAGAGGAGGTTGAAAAACTTTCCCAAAATGGCAAGTTTTCATTACAAGTCACTTTCCCAAAAAGGCAATTTTGCAAATGGCTTGAAATTCTTCAATTTTGTGAACTTCTAACCTCTTATATGATCAAATAAATATCATACACATTCAAAATGATGGAGAACACCCTTTGGTTGGGTCATTGGGGGCCTTAGATGCCCTGATTTTGCACTGACTTGCTCAATAAGTCATCCCTTGATCAGATACCTTCCCCATTGAATTTCTTCATGAAAATTGATATGCATGATCCTCATATCATATAGAGACCAATAGAAACAAGAATGACCAAAAAGTTTGGAGTTATGGCCTTTGAAACCAAAACCCTAATTTTAGGTCATCTGTGCAGTTAAACCTGGCTCTGCTTCCATGCCTTTCTCAGTTCTTGTGATTCTTTGATTTTATTGACTTTGTGAGGATATAATATGATGATTGAACATACATGGACCCCTTTGAGATGATTTAAGACCTTTGGAGTGGCTCAAATGGCTCAGGGATGGTTCAGATCACAAACCCTAGATGCAGATGACTTAGAAACAATGTAGTGAAGCAAAAATGCAATATGGGATGCCATGATTGAACTTATGCACATGAAGAGATCACAAACCATGGTGTGAATGGGTGGGGGAAAATTTGGGGTGTTTACACCCGTATGTCGGATCCGATCTTCAAGGATTTAATGGGGCCACTACAAAACCGTAGGGGTATGTCGAGCTCCTCATCACCTTCGGAGAGCAAGAAACATCTAGAGAAGTCAAAGTCCAATTCCTGGTGATAGAGTGTCCCTCCCTTTACAACTGCATTCTCGGCCGCCCAACTCAAGCCGAATTGACTGTGGTCCCCTCCATCGTCCACCTAAAGATGAAGTACTACACCAAGCTAGGCCGTGTAGTCACGATCCACGGTGACATTGAGGCCGCTCGAAGATGTTATGATGCTGCAGTAAAAGGACAAGCCATAATTAACACCAAGAATAGCAAGAAACCCAGGGTCGAAGAGCAGCCTCCCCCAGGGAATCAACGCCATCGACCTTGATATCCACATCGGTGAGGACGACACTAAAACACAGAACCCCGCCCACGAGCAAGCCCCGACTCACCCATTCTGGTCGGTCATCGACGTAGAATTCGAGCTCATTCCCCTGGGCGACAACCCCGACAGAGCTGTGAAGATAGGCATGGGGCTGCCAGCGGAAACAAGGGAACAAGTCACAATCTGCCTCAAGGAGAATGTAGACCTATTCGCATGGAATGCCGCAGAGATGCCTAGGATCGACCTCGAAGTCGCCTGTCATCAGTTAGCTTTAGACCGGGCAGTTAAGCTCGTAGCACAGCGTAGGCGCAAATAGTCTCCCGAGAAAGCAGGGGCTGCTGAGCGAGCTGTAAAAGACCTCTTAAAGGAAAATTTTCTTTCTGAATCCCAGTACACAACCTGGCTCTTTAATGTAGTCCTCATTAAGAAAAATAATGGAAAATGGCGTATGTGTGTTGACTATACTGATCTCAATAGGGCTTGTCCAAAGATGCTTTTCCTCTGCCTAACATAGATAAACTGATTAATAACTCTGCAGGTTTCAAACTCTTGTCTTTTATGGATGCATATAGTGGATACAACCAAATACCTATGCCGGACACATACAAGAGACACACGGCCTTCATGACCCCGACGGGCAATTACTATTACAACGTAATGCCTTTCGGACTAAAGAACGTCGGGGCCACATACTAACGGATGATGAATAAAGTCTTTCGAGGAGAGATTGGAGATATTCTCAAAGTATACATGGATGACATGATTGTAAAATCACACGAGGAGATCGACCACATGCAACACCTCCGAAAGGTGTTCAGACATGCAAGACAATACAAAATGAGGTTTAATCCTGAAAAAATGTACGTTCGGTGTCCGAGCAAGGAAATTCCTCGGTTTCTATCTCACCGAGCGCGGGATTGAGGCCAACCCCGACAAATGCCGTCGTTTTCAGAGTTCCCAACCCCAAAGTCAAAAAAATTCATTAAATCCCTCAATGGCGTGCTCGCTTCCATATCCCGCTTCGTCGCCAAGTCCGCCCAACATGTATTGCCTTTCTTCAAACTACTACGGAAGGAGACCACCTTCGAGTGGACCCAAGAGTGTGAGCAAGCATTACTCCACCTAAAAAAAGCACTCTCCGAACCCCCGGTCCTATCCCGACCACTGGAAAAGGAGACCCTATACCTATACATGTCCGTTGCAACTAAGGTCGTCAGCGCCGTCCTCATCCGGGAAACCATCGAGTGGCAAAAACCTATTTATTTCATGAGCAAAGCTCTCCAAGGCCCCGAACTCAGGTACCAACAGATCGAGAAAGTCGCCTTAGCTTTCATAAACACCGCGAGGAGACTACGACATTACTTCCTTGCCCATACGATTAAAGTTCGAACTGACCAACCGATAAAGCAACTCCTCGGCCGACCAGACATGACCGATCGATTGCTGAAATGGTCGTTGGAACTCTCGGAATTTGACATCCAATACGAAAGCAGGAAAGCTCTAAAAGCTCAGGTCCTGGCCGACTTTGTCGCAGAAATGACACATAACCCGATCCCAACTAACGACACCCACAAGTGGACGATCTTCGTCGACGGTGCCTTCAGCTCGACCGGGAGCGGCGCATGAATCATCCTTGAAAACGAGGATGACATTCTGATTGAGGTCTCGTTGGCATTAGCCTTCCCGAACTCAAATAACCAAGCCTACTATGAAGCATTCCTCATAGGTCTAAGATTAGCCGAGGACTTAGGGGCAAAGGAAGTAAAAATATCAACATACTCTCAACTCGTGGCATCACAAGTACGAGGAGAATATAAAGCTAAGAACGACAACCTCATTGAATACTTAGCCTTAGTGAAGGAAAAACTCGAAAAGTTTGATTCATGGGAGGTCCAACACGTCCCCCGCGAGCACAACACACGGGCTGCCGTCCTATCCAAGCTAGCGAGCACGAGGAAGAAGGCAAGAATAAGTCCGTGATCCAGGAGATCCTTCCCCGTCCAAGTATCGAATAACCACTTCCCCTGCTCGAAGTAAACGAAATTGGCGACACTCACTGTTGGATGACGCCCATCTACAACTACCTCACGAGAGACGAACTCCCTATAGATCCCAGAGAGGCGGCCACGACCAAGAGAATGGCGTGCTCGTATGTTCTCCTCCAGGGAAAACTCTACCGAAGGGGATTCTCCATTCTGTTACTCAAATGCGTCGAGGAGGAAAGATCCCCGACATACTAGGAGAAATACACAGGGGGATCAACGCCCAACATCTCGGAGGAAGGTCGCTAGCACGCAAAGCCTTGCGAGCAGGCTATTACTGGCTAAAAATGCAACATGACTCTAAAGAACACGTCAAAAAATGTGACAAGTGCCAAAGGCATGCCGACATGTATCTCGCGCCCCCCAATGAGCTAAAGACACTCTCCTCTCCGTGGCCTTTCACCTGGTGGGGGGTGGACATACTCAGCCCTTTTGTGACCGGTTCCTACGAAAACAAATACCTCATCGTGGGGGTGGACTACTTTACTAAGTGGATCGAAACAGAAGCCCTGGCCAAGATAACGGCACAAAACATTCTCTGATTCTTCAAAAGATACATTCTCGCACGCTTTGGCATACCCCAAGTCCTCATCACCGACAATGAGACATAATTCACGGACGGAAGGTTCTAAGACTTCTTCGCAGGCTTAGGCACAAAACAACACTTTACGGCTGTCGAGCACCCCCAAACTAACGGGCAAGCTGAGGCGGACAACATGGTCATCATACGTGGACTAAAACGCCAACTCAGCGAGGCGAAAAAAGCGTGGGTCGAGGAACTGCACAACGTCCTTTGGGCATATTCCACGTCTGAGGAAACCCCGCTCAGGTTAACATACAGTACCGAGGCGGTCATCCCGGTATAGATTCGGGAGCCAACGAGGCGCACAAAAGCACCCCTTGACGAGGAGCTGAATGATAAAGCACTACGAGTCGAGTGTGACCTCGTCGAAGAAATCCATTCCGAGGCAGCCATAAGGGAAATCTCCCTTAAGCAGAAAATAACTTTACACCATGACGCGAAAGTCATAAAAGAGAATTCCAGGTGGGCATCCTGGTCCTCAAACGAAACCAGAAAAACCCACGAGAAGGCAAGCTAGCCGCCAACTGGGAAGGCCCGTACCGTGTCCGGGATAAAACGGGAAACAAGGCATACTATCTGGAAAACCTACAAGGTTAAGAACTTGCTCAACCATGGAACGCAGAAAAACTTAAGCAATACTACAACTAAAGACAATTTAGGAAGGCGTGGATAGCACGACCACGACCTTCGTCACCAAACGAAAGGGAGGATAACGCCCACATGAGGCAAACACAACCCTCCTCAATGTTAGACATCTCAAACGAGCTCCAACGTTGCAGTACAACGTCAGTAGGGCACCCAGCTCACGATGGGAAGGCCCAAGCCTTGAGATTAGGGTGTCCAACCACAAACCCTAATCTCGATTCACGGCGGACGTAAAACCCGACACCTCATTGGTTCCCTACACCGACGAGTCCAACTAGTCGAGCACAAAAAAGTTCAAAATAAATAACAATTCTAAATAATCGAACACAGTAAAATAACGAACAAAATAGTATTCAATCCGGCCAAAGTAGGCCACCAAAGTACATAAGAGGGGCACACAGGCCGTCAATATCCAAAAAAAGGCACGCAGGCCATTACAACAAAAAAGGCACGCATGTCAATACAACAAAAGGCACGCAGACCAAAAATTCAAAAAGGGTCTCCGCCCAGAGCTACTCCTCTTCATTGTTGTTATCCTCCTCCATTTCCAACTCCTCCTCAGCAACGAAGGGGAAAACAATCTCCCCATCAGTCACACAATAGTTGTGAGTCGTCCCTTCAGTCACGAGCCCCGGGGTCACGACCTTCAGCTGCTCGGTGGTGTTGTCGAATCCCTCTTCGAAGATTTCCACCAAATATTTACAAAGCTCGCAGACCCTATCGACCAATTCACCTAGGGTTCGGAGGGTCAGCTCTTCTTCGGTCTCGTCATCGAGAGGACAAACTGTATCCTCCAGCAGCACCAGTCGGGCTCGAAGGTTCACATTCTATTCAGCCGCCTTCTTGAGCTCGACTGCCTGCTCCTTCAAGTTTTTGTTTTCCTCCTTCAAGGTGTCCCGATCAAGTTTGGCCTTCTCCAACTCCGAGCTCAACCCCTATTGGAGCTTATGCTCCTCCTTGTAGTCGAACAGATCCTTGGAGAGCTTGTCCTTCTCAGCCCTAGTAGTCTCGAGCGCTTCCTCCAGCACAGCCGTGGAGACAGCAGTGTCGGACAACACCAAAGCCGTCTCCATGACCCGCATGACGGAAGCAATATCCTCGGCCAGATCTTCCCGCCTAGCAGTAGCATCCAGGTTGAGCAAGGCCTTCGCCTCGGGAGCCGCCACCACGACAGAACCCTCGGATTTGAAGAAATCCCTTTCCAAGTAGCAAGAAGGCAGCAAATAACTCTCATGTTCACTCGAATGCATACTACCCACGGCCGCCGAGCGAGCAAGAGACCCATCCATCCGTTGGCACTTCAAATGAGGAGAGTTGAAGGAGGGCGGAGGGTTGTCCCGTATTATTATCGGGGAAGTTGGTTGAACGACCGCTTGAGGATAATCAGTGGTCGAGCTAGGGGTACCAGAGCTACCGACCCCATGCTCGGTAGCTACCTCCTGGACGTGGCCAACCACTTTCTTTTTCTTCTTTGGGACCCTGTTCGGGGCCCCTGCCTGATTGGCCAACTTCATTACTCGTTCTCTGGACGCGGGCATAGCTCCTGCAAAACAAAAACAACCGAGAATCAGCTAACAAATATAAAACATCAGAGGGGAGGGAAATGACTAAAGAACCTACGCAGTAACCGAACAACTTCTTCGTCCGTGTCACACTCGAGTTGGGCCTTGGTATTTATCAGGCGAGTTTCATGGATGGGCATCCCGTCGTCATCTATGTAAGGTCTGTCCTGCCGGTCCACGCAGACCACCAAGTTGATGCTTTGAACGTGATCCACCAACTTGTGATAAGCCAGTCGATCCTCGGCCCCCAGACTTACGTGTCAGACTCGGTAATGACTGATCGACAGGTATAAATGGTCCGACTGCCATCTTAAAGGGATCTTCGACATCAGTTTTCCTCGCCATTCACATTCCATTTATAAAAATAAAGACTTTCGAGAGCGTATTGGGTGAGCGATTTCACCACGTACCATCTCCCCTTGAAATGGAGGGCAGAGTCAACATACGTCTTGAACAACCTCGAAGGTTGCTTAAAAGACACCTAGTTGTGGTGTCCTCCTGCGCTCGACCGTTGCAGGTGGAAGATACAGAAGAAAAGGGGCAGCGTACAGCCAACCCCAAGATATCGGCAGACCATCTCAAATGCCCGGATGAAGGCAATATCGTTGGGGTGCAATTGTGAAGGCTCCATCCTGAGCCATTTGAAGACCCCCATTTGGAAATTGTTGAAGGGCATCCTCATCCTCGCTTCTCGGAAAGCGAACTCGTACATGGAAAATTACTTCCCCGGGAAACGCAAGCATATTCGATCTTCTTCTCGAGGGGCAAAGCACTGTCAGTTCGGTGTGTCCCCGGGACCTATATCCTCGACTACCACATACGCTGTACTGGTCTTGTCCACAAAATATGATTCCTCTTCCAAAGGCTCGTCAGTGACCCACGACAAGTCGTGACGGCCGGACGAAGAAACGACCACGTTCCATTCCTTGGTTTGTCGTCGATCAACCATACCTGAAAAGCAGAAAGGAAAAGTGAATTCGACATCGCATCAAATTCACCCTTCCACCGCAGTTCAAGTGAAAGGGCGAAGAGCTGAGCGCTCTAAGTTCCCACTAAACTACCCTAATCAACAAAGGGGCAGCCCGCAAACCCCCTCGAGCGCTCACGGAACACCTAAAAGCTCCTAAGAAAGCTAAGGAGTTCTTTCCCAACGAATGCATGGGGCGCTCGTGATCTTCATACAAATACGAAGATTATATCCGACTTATTCATGCAGATATGCGTTTTTTGCTCGACCCATGCGAATTACGTTCGGGACATTCATATCTAAAACCTAAAAACTAGCCTAAAACAGTGATCTACTTACTCTAAACGAAAAACTTACGGATTTTTACTACCTACCGAGCGAAAAAATAATCAAAAGAGAAGATTTAGAAGGTTACTTGACATATTGATGACGAGAAGATCACGGTGGTGCGCGGGGAGTGAGCTGCGGCGACGTCGACGAATGCGTTTTGAAAAGGAGTTCCAGGCAAAGGTTCCGGTTAAACGTAGGAGCGAAAAAATGAAATGAAATGGTCCCCCCATCTTATATACTAGGGAAGCGCGTGTGGGGATGTGCTAGGAAATCGTTACCTAGACCCCTAGGTCGGCCCTAGCACAGGAAACGAAGCGACACACTTTTAATTCCTCGGACACGTCAGTAGAGAATTCTGAACGACGACGGGCAACCGCAGGACTCCTTGACTCTACCAAAACGTCATCGACTCCTGAGAACACCGCGCGCCAGACAACTTGGGTCGTGTTCTCCTCGACACCCCAAGTAGCTTGAAATTGTTACACTCAGACACTGACAGATGATCCCGCACGACGCGTATCCTTCCTCGACACGAAGATGTGCCCGATTTTCTTAACTCATCGCTCCAGCTCGGAGACTCGACTTATGGGCTCATGTTCCGGACTGAGCCTCCAGAGACTACATTGGGTCGTGGCCCAATACGTCGAGCAGATGCCCATTCACTCAGGCAAACATACTATATTGTCGAGCAGACTCCTCATGGGTCGAGCATACGCTTGGCATGTCGGGCAAGTGACAAATCCACTACTCCTCTTGCCACATCACCCAACTGCCCACTATTATCTCCTGAAAGATAGGAACAATTGGATCAAGGCCAAGACCATGTGCTAGGTCTTACACGCTCCTGACGCGTACCTTGGCAGTTCTTCCTTGGGCCTAGTTGATCCAGCCCAAGAAAGGACCTTGGCCCAGCGCTGTGGGCTCACTATAAATACTCTTTCTCACCAAAGGGTCAAGTATTTTAAAACACTTCTTACTTACCATTTTTCTGTACCGCTTACTTACTTTGGCATCGGAATGCCTTGCAGGTACACCCCCTTTCCACTCATCAACCACATTTGATGTTCACGTCCATAACTATTATTTAAATAATTAGTTTTTATCACAACTCTAGTATAAACTCTAGTATTATAAAGTCACTTTAGATAAAAAAAATATTATTTTATAATTGAGAGAAAAACTTAATGTCCAATAATAAGCAATATATTCTCAATTTACAATTATTATAATTAATTATCTAAAATAATATAAAATTGTAACACCAATATCAGTATTGGACTACTATTTAAACTCCTTCATCAATCAACAATAAATTATTATATCAAAATATAATACTTTAGTTACAAATCACCATAATCATATCAAATATATAAATATAATATTTACGAAATCGTTAGACCAAAAAACTTGTGACGATCTCGTGTATCCAATTTATTAGAAATCTGTATTAAATACTTTATTCATCTAATTAGCAATAAGAAATATGCACAAAAGATTTAATAATTAAAATCTAATCATAAACACTATCGTATAAAATATTTTCACCGGTCAACAAAAATACTTGCATCAAAGTTAATTAATTATATCTGATAGAAAATATTTTTTTTTCTTCATTATAAGTTGATTGTACAATGTATCGTGTATATCACTATATCATAACAAAAGTAATTGGTTTTTAATTTTCTCCGAAGAAAGTGATGATTCAAAGTAACTTCTCTAAATCAATTTTAACCTATTTAAGAAAAAAGGAATTAGATCTAATCTAGACTTTCAATTTGCTTTCTTAAGTTATACTACACATGTTCTTATAAACAATTAAATAATTCAAGTATTAAAATTAGCATCAATAGAAAAGATTCACGTGAAATTGCAATATCAAATTAGCTTGTAAGATCAGTTAAAGATTACAACAAAACAGAACTAGTTATTTTCACATTCATCTTTGCAAATTGAGGTTGTAAACTTTGATGATTTTAGAATATCGCAGTATCATTTCAAAAGAAATTCATAGATCAACAATAAATTATTATATCAAAATATAAAAATTTATTAATAAATTAATATAATTCAAGAATAAAACAATTTAGATTACCTTAAAATACCTCAAAACGATTATAATACTTTTTACTATATATAATATTTGGCAAGAAAATCTACATAAATGAACCTAAAATAAATTTGCAATTATAACACTTTTAAAAAGAAAATGATTTATATAATTATTTTCTTTTATATAAGATATTGATTTTTGCATAAATAATTAGGCTCAGATATTTAAAACAAACTATTAAGAATAGTATTGGATTCTCATATTATATCAATATTAATAGTATAAAACAAATCTTAATAAAACAAACTATTAAGTATATTGATTTTTGCTTCATATTTAAAATTAATTAATCTAACACTACTATCATCAATCATCCATCATATTGAAAAAAATCTACTAACTGTACCAACAACATGTGATATATTTGGTCTTGTACACGTCATTACATACATCAAACTACCCATAATATATGCATAACGAACATGCTTCATATCAAATGCTTCATCTTCACTTAAAGGATTTTTATTATAACTCAACTTGAAATTAGTAACAAGAGGAGTACTTACCGCCTTATAACTTTCCTTTTTGAATCTTTGCAGCACTCTTTCGATATAATGTTCTTGTGACATCAAAAGTTTCTTCTCTTTTCTTTCATGCATGATTCTAATGTCAATAATCTGTTTAGCTGCTCCCATGTCTTTCATGGAAAATGACTGTCCCAATTACTTATTTAACTTGTTAATGTTAGAAATATTTTTTCCTACAATAAGCATTTCATCAACATATAACAACATGATGATGAATTCAATGTTAGAAATTTTTCTAATAAATACGCAATGATCTGAAGTAGTTTTCTGGTACCCTTGATCACACATAACAAACTCAAACTTATTGTACCACTTCCTTGGAGCTTGCTTTAACCCATATAAACTCTTTCTCAATAAACACATGATCTTCTTTGCCTTTAACTTGAAAACCATTGAGTTGTTTAATGTAGATATCTTACTCCAAATCACTATGAAGGAAAGTTGTTTACACATATATTTGCTCAACTTGTAAATCTAGAGTAGCAACCAAACTCAACACGGTTCTAATTGATGACATCTTTATAACATGTGAGAAAATATCATTAAAATCAACACCTTTTATTTGACGGAAACCTTTCACCACTAATCTGGATTTATATCTTGGAGACTTAGAGTTGCTCTCATTTAACTCTATAAATCCATCTATTTTCAAAAGCCCTTTATACTTTAGGAAAATTCACTAAATCATTTGTGTGATTATCATGCAATAATTTCATCTCATCATGCATTGCATCTAACCACTTTTGATTTTTATCACTTTCCATGGCCTCTTGAAAACACTCGGGTTCACCCTCATCAATCAAAGTCACATACTCATCATAGTTATACCTTGTAGAAGTTTATTTCTGCTTGTTAGACCTCCTAAGTTGAACTTGAGATGATTATGGAGCTTCACCAAGATTCTTATCCTATGATATATCGCTATCTTCTTCACCTTCATTAGTTGTAATATTCTTCAAGTTGTTCATCATCAATCTAATCATATGGCTCACCATTGTGATTATCACCACCAATAGTATCCAAATTATGACTAGGTAACCAAATTGGATCAACATTAGACAAACTCATATCTTTCTTGGGTGTATCCTTCTCTACCTTATAAATGTCTTCAATAGTTTGGTATTCCATAAACACAACATGGCGGCTTCGAATAAGCTTCTTCCATACACAATCACATAACCTGCAACCAAACTCATTTTGCCCATATCCAATGAATATACATTGTTTTGATATTTGAATCCAACTTATATCTTTCGTCCTTTGGAATATGATCAAAAGCCTTACAACCAAATACACTCAAATGATCATACTTAACATTCTATCAAAACCAAATTTTGTCAATGACTTCAGTGTTTAAATCAACAGTAGGAATGATATTAAGAACATGTACTTCCGTGTAAAATGCCTCTCCCCAATAATGATTATGCAGCTTAGCCTAAAAAAGCATACACCTTACTCTCTCAATTAGTGTTCTATTCATCCTCTAAGCCAAACCATTCAATTAAGGAGTTTTAGGATGAGTATTTTCATGTGCAATACCATGATGCTTGCAATAGGAATTAGATAGTGCACAATACTCCCCACCATTGTCTGAATGAACACATTTAATCTTCTTTCCTCTCTGCCTCTCAACCAAATCATCACATTCTTTAAACTGTTCCAACACTTGGTCTTTTGTATTCAAGGTATAAACCCATAGTTTCTTGAAGCAATAATCGATAAAGGTAACAAAATAAAGTGCACCACTAAAGGATTTTACCTTTAACAGACCACAAATATAAAAAAATGTACCAATTGAAACAACTTTGACATCCTTGAGGGAATATGTCTCTTGAAAGATACTCTAGTCTGTTTACTAGACATGAAATGAGAACACTTCTCCAAATTTGCATTCTTTAATCCATGAAGAAAATCCTTTTTGGCCAAAATATTCAGCCCCTTTTCACTAATAAGACGAAGTCTTTGGTGCTGCAAAGATGCTTACATGTTGATAACATTCACTTTGTCCCTAGGAACCAAAGCTTTTGTCCAATATAATTTAAAAGTCTTTTCCCCTCAAGCCACAACCAAGTTACCTTTTTTGAGTTTCCCCTTTCCATAACCAAAGTGATTGTCATAACCACAATCATCAAGCATATGCACAGAGGTCAAATTAAAGCGGACATCGGAGCATGTTTGACACCTATAAGTAACAATTGCATTCCTACGATGGTTTGAAATCAAACATCACCAACACCAATTACCTTAGATACACCATCATTACCCATCTTCAACACTCTAAAATCACCAGAAGTATAAGATGTGAATAATTCCATCCTTGGTGTAACATGCAATATAACACCATTGTCAACTATCCATATGCTCTCGTTTGATACAAGATTAACAAACTCAAGATCATGGAGAATAACTAGATCATCACTAGTAGTAGTAGTAGTAGTAGTAGTAGTAGTAACACGATCATCATCATGATCTTCATGGTCTATTTGTTTTAGACTTACCCTTTTTTCCTTTGTTATCTTTTTCCACTTATTGTAATACTTCTATATAAGTCATGTTTTGTTACAATAATGACAGTCCGGATTTTTGTATAGAGGCTTGGACTTGCTTCTGCTATTTTCTTTACCACCTATCGGTTCCTGTTTTAAGTGACAAGTACCTCATATTGAGATGAAGCACCTAGTGTCTTCCTTCTCATCTCCTCATTAAGAATACCACCCTTAGTCATTTCCAAAGAAACAAGGCTTCTAAGAGCAGAAATTATGATAGAAACCTGAAACGTCCCCCAATACTCTAGTAAATACAACAATAAAGATACAAAAATATTTTCCTTCTCATCTCCATTTGCATCATTTACATAACATTAAACATTTCATGTGTGTGTCTCTGCATTACTAACCCCATTGAAAATACAAAAATATTTTCCTTGTTTGCTTTGTCCATATCAAGATGATCAAGCATATGACCACCAAACCTTTTCCATGATCCAAGGACACAATCTAAACATTAGAGACAACTTGGATTTGCTAAAAAAATTATCTGAGAGCAAAGCATTTTAGAAGCTACTAAAGCATACCAAATTTTGTACCTTTTGTCCAATTTTTGGTTTTCCTTCAAAATCCATCAAACATTACTATTACTAATTTCCTTGCCTAAAGATCATTTCACTATAAATAAGATGCCTAAATGCATCAGAAAGAAGACACAAAAGCATTTACAAACCTCAAAATCACATTCATCCCAAAATCTCAAAGTGGTCAAAATCTCAAACTTGGCATTTCTTTGTTTAAACACTCCACACCCATTCCAACACTTCAAAACACCATCCACAAGCATCATACAACCTATCTTAAGCCTTAAAATCATTTTGTAATAGCTTTAACACATCCATCACAACCTCACTTTTTCATATTACAACTTGATTTGGATAGAAGGATTCAGAGGGTCTCAGCTCAACCTAAGCACATCAACACATTCCTAGAGGTGTAAGGAACCTATAAGGATCACCAAATTGCATTTGGAACACCTCTAGAGCAAAACATGATTTCTCAATTTGAGGTAAGTTGTCATTTCTCAAAATCATAGTTAGAAGCATCATTTTTTATCATTCAAGTTACCATAATGCATGCCACAATGTGAGGATTGAAAGCCATATGATAATTACCATTGATTTTTGTTCATTGTTATTTCAATTCATTTTTAGTTTTTAGGCTTTATCTGTTTTTGGTTAATTGTGTGAGATATAGATAAAATAAATGCAATTGATTGGCATATTTGAATTCCTCATTAAATTCTGAGCAAAATGTTATTGAAATAATTGATTTGGTGAAAAATGGAGAAAGCTCCATATCCATGAAAACTTGAAGCTCGAGGAAGAAAAAGGATGAGTTCGTGTGTTTTTTCAAATTTATATTGCATTTTTATTATATTATTTATTCATTGCGTTTTAATATCAGCTAAATTGGTTTGTCCTAGTGGAAGGTGTGTTTTATTGGTGAGGAGGAGGGTGTGAGTTCAACCCCTCCCTCCTACATTTTTTTAATTCCCTTTTCCTCCTTTCCTTGCCTCTAACGCCTTGGACCTCTCATTCTGGGCCTTGGGAAACTTTCCCATGCTCACCCCTACATTAATATCTTGAAACCTTTAACACTTCCTACTAAACTTTCCATAAAGATAACTATTAATCTCTTCTCCATTTGCCTTTGACTTTACATTTACAATCAATCCTCACAAGCTTTGCTTTTAAGCTTTTTACATGTTGTTTCACGAACTATGGACGCTCTGATTTCTCATTTCCTTTTGAGAATATGTAGGCATAAGGTCCCAATTCTTGGAGAGCACCCTTTCCATTTTTCACCAGTAGTCTATGAACTATGGTTGCTCTGACTTCCTATTAAGGATATGTAGGCATAGTATTCTGAGATCCTAGCGAGTTACCTTTTCTTTTCAACCTTTTTCACCCTAGTTTTAATTCAAACTCTCATCTTCATAAAACAAGAAAAAAATCCCATTATTTCCCAATCAATAGCAAACAACTTTAGCAAAAAAATATAGATTTTCAAGAGGTTCCCGTAGAGTACTATATATGTTTAGGGTGTTAGTACATTCCCTTAGTATAACCAATCCCCATACCTTTGATCTCTTATTTGCTTAGCTTTTAGTATTATTTTTAGTTTTGCATACATACTATGGGTTATTTGATATTTTCCCATTCCTTTGGATAAATTAAAGTTTGACGGTGACATATTTGTTTTGCGAGTCAAGTTAATTAATAGTCTGGTCTCTGATTCTCACCGCGACAATAGTCACAAATGTTCATCATTGAAATTGATACTTATTCCTGACATTTGATCAAGGAGCCCTTGAAATTTACTCAAGTGATATGAAATATAATTTCCCTCCTTATTCTTCAAACTTATGAAGCTATTCAACAAGACCAATTTATTATTCCTTGATTTAGAGGCATACAAGGATTATATCTTCTCCCACAGTGTTTTTTTCATGTGTCTCATTAGCAATATGATTATAAACATTATCTTCTACGTATTGTCGAATAAAACCACATACCTATTGATTTTTAAACTTCCATTCTTCATCATTGTATTTGGATCCATCATTCAAACAAGTAAAATAGCCCTTAACCAAGAGGTTTGATGTCAACCTGATGAGAAATTAAGACACAATAATAAACCAATACGCAACGGATATAAAATTATCCACACTTGTAGGAACCTTGAGGATGAACAAAAATATAAGACGACAAACCGAAAAATTAAAGACACAAAAGAATACCAATATTTTAACGTGGAAAACTCCTTAACACGAGTCGTCTAGACCAAATAATGAATTTTCATTATAATGAATTAAGGGTATACGAGAATCTTAGAGTGATTCACAGATTAATGTTAACAACCGCGAATCACAAAGCTAGCTTACAAATAAGAATAAAAAATCTGAAAAATGACCCAAATCATGTAACTTTAGTGTGAAGCAAATATCTCTTAGCTCAGACCTTATTTTGAAATTCAGTGAAAAGTTATATACAGGTGTTGCAAACATGCCCTCCAAATTTGAGCCTGATTCGTCAGTTAACAAAAATATGTTTCTCTCATCTTTTTTCTCTTTTGAATCCTTATTTTCTCTCTATCTATCTCAATCTTACATTAATCTTATCCACTTAAATAAGTGAGAGAAATAAACTAATCATATTTGAGTCTTTCTCCACACAAAAATAAAGCATAAACCCAAAATATTCTTGAACACTTCTTTTTACTCTTTAAAATTTTAGCATTTGCGAATAATGTTCTTTTTATCTCTTAATTAACTATTAGATTATTTATTACTTAACAAATAACTTTACATTTTGATGGCATTTCTAGTAGATAATTCACAACAATTTATTACACTAAAGCTAGAGACTAATGATATTTGTACGACATAGTGGATAAGGGAGAATAATAGTATCGGTTATATAAATAGATAAAAATAATTTAGAAACATTTTCTTAAACACTTTTTGTTGTTTAGTTTTGAATCCTATCTATGGACCTTAAGGTTATTTGATATCTAACATTTTTCAATTAAACTCATTAGAACTCTATCAAATCATTATAAAAGTTGAACCTTGGAAACAAGTCTACACGAGAACTCAATTAATTATCCAAATTCGATCACATGTCATTAATATCATTCTAGTTAGAATATATAAATGATGAAGATGCGAATAGAAACTGCGACTTTGCAACTTCCTACTCATTATGTTAAAAATTATGTTAAAAATTGAGGAAGATTGACCTCAAGTTGGTAGGTTGTTATGACCTATGGTAGAGCTTTATAAATACAAGTGTTTGTATGAGATTGATTATCTCATAGCCATTACATAAAATATATTAATAAAGGTAGGATGGTTTAGATTTCAAAAATATTTTTATTTTTATTTTTAATAAAGCTAAGGTTATTTAGATTTCAAAAATATTTTTTTTAATTGTGATCTATTTATCTAATTTGTAAATAAAATTATTTATTGTTTTGCAACTTTGATTGTCAATCCCATAGATATATAATAAAAGTAGAGAAATATGTCACAATATAAAATAGTTTTTTATGAACTACTATTTTATTTATTATTATTAAAGTATTTATGAATTAACTTTTGGATTACAATACCTTTTATCTAGGTCAATGGTCAATGAAAACCTAAAATCAATATCGATAAAAAAAATTATGATTTATATAAGACACACATTATCATTTGATACATAAAAATCATGTTATAATTTAGAGAAGACATGTATTTGAAGACCTAATTAACATATCTTCATCTTTTCCAAACTCTTGCTTATAAAACGCAAAACAATGTGTTACAACATTATTCATCATTAATTTATTTTTCAACTTTTTAATAAATAAACCACCAATTCAAATTTTTAAACAATTTACTCACTTCAATCCAAGAATATATAAAATTGAAGAAGATTAAAAAAAAAACTCAAAATAAGAAAGACATTGCAATTTCTTTATCTCAATCTACATATTCTTATTCTAATATACAAATAAATATAATAATAAAAAAGTAAGCAAAATAAATTGTAATAGTAAGATATTAGTTGAATTTTTTTATAAAAAAATGTTAACACAGAAAATCAAAGATAAATGGCTAAATGTTAACAAATTGGACATACATTTTATATTATATATTAATACGAAATACTGCATAATTTTTAATTTTCTTTTATATTATCTTATAATTAGTGTATGTGATTGCATTTTGTATGAGTATTACAAAAATAAAAATAATATAATTTTCATGTTATTTATGCTAGACATGAGTTTATTCTTTTCATGTTTTTATCATATAAATTTTATGAGTTAATATTAACACTCAAGAAACAATTATTTTCTTTCTAAAACGGGTCAAGTCAAAAGATATATTAAAATGGAGGAAGGACAAAATGAGATGACTAAGTGAAAATCTTAAAAACTAGAAAATTTGGAGCTAAACAACTCTTGAAGGTTCTTTGTATAATCATTAATTATATTGGAGTGGAGATTATCCCCCAAGTAATAAAAGATCATACAATTGATTACTATAGTTAAAGATGAATGACTTTAGTTTAAGTATTTTCTTTAAATATTTAATAATTACAATTGAAAGAAGAGTTTTCTAAAACAATTTGGAGGTCATATATCATTCTTTATATTTGAGGCTCTAACTAAAAAATATAACAAAATTAAAAAATAAAGTAATATCTTATTTAATTTGTAAATAATATTAAAAATTATAGAAACATAAAAATTTTGAAAATATTTTGGTAAAATTTGACTGAAACGATTATAATTTTTGCAACTTTTCTATTTGTAAAATTCCTCTATTTTTTGAGAAATTTATTCAAATTGATGAAAGAAAGTAGTTCATTAAACCCACCAAGTACGCCTTGAATCCATAATTCACTCATTTCTAGAGTCGTTGTTTGAAACTACCAGGACATCATATGATTCATAACCATCTTACATAATAGATGCATTACCATTATCCTTTCTACCATGATTGTTCAGACGATTAGGACATATTTTTCTTGTACGACCCTCCTTTTCACAATAATAACACTTAATAGTAGGAGCATTACCACCATAAGAATTATGTAGAACTTTACCCATCTTCTTCTCAAACTTACAATCTTTCTTCAAGAATTTTCCCTTAACAGACAAACATTCACCATCAGAAAATGGTTTGTGCTCTTTTCATTTGTTCAAATCCTTAGAGTGTGTTTGGATGAGGTAATTAAGAATTTTTAAGGAATTCAAAATTTTAGGTAATTCAAATTATTCAATTAGAATCCATTCAATTTTAAATTCTTTTGTTTGTATAGAGTATTAAAATGATTCATTATAAAAAAAAATTGGGCCAATTCTCATCATTTTTAAAACTTATGAGTCAAATTTAAAATATGAAAAATAGGGACCAATTTGCAATTTTTGGAATTTTGAGGGATCAATTTGTAAAATTTGAAAATTATTAGGGACTTATTTGCAAAATTTTTTGAAAATTTTGGGGGTAAATTTGAAATTTTCAAAACATATGAGGACCATCTTGCAAAATTTGAAAATTTAATAAGAAACAATTTAACATTCATATAATATAGAGTGATGAAACAATTTGAAATTCTTTACTTTTTGGTGTCATTTTAAATTTCTTAAATTTAACATGAATAAAATACTCCATAAATTTACATAATTTTAACAATTCTCTATATTTTTTATCCAAACAATGCATTTTGGTCTTCCTCAAAAAATTACTTCCCCTCATTAAAATGCTTCATCCAAACACACCCTTAGAGTACATGACAAATTTAACATCTTCAAAGATCAACAACTCTCTTCCATACAAGAGAGTTTCTTTGAAGTGAGCATGAGACTTAGGTAATAACCAAAATAACAACAACGTTTGATCTTCATCATCAATCTTGACCTCAATATTTTCAAGATCAAGAATTAACTTGTTGAACATATCTAGTTGCTCAGTGAGGGCTTTGTCTTCACCCCTCCTAAATGAATACAAAGCTTACCAGGACAGACAAGTCAAAATACGTCAAGTTCCATAAAAGTCACGACGATACTGATGTGTATCCATTTAAAGGATGCAATATTGTGTGAAGTGCAATAGTTATCTCTTGAATACAAAATTGATCCCATAGAAAATGATGAAATATACATTATATAAAGGTAAGTTGATGAGTGCCAACTCATATAAAGTATCATTAGCCTTTGAAATTATGAATGAATCATATTGGTTTTTCTCGTAAAACGTGAAAGGCACTCCTTGAGATACATGGTGAGAGCTAGGGATGTCAACGGGGCATGGAATATGCGAAGGATGTTTCCCCACTCCTCGTCCTCCCCCTAGATCCCCGCCACGGGAGAATATTATTTCCCATCCCCTTCCCCATAGATCCGCACAGAGAATCAGAGATCCACGAAGATTGAGTCTTAATTTTTTTTCTCTCTATATTTTCGATCTAAACTATGACACTATAGTATTTCATTGTTTTTTTCCTTTTTTAAAAACTAATATATATTGGATCTTTCTTTTTTTTTATAAATAAAAGCACGTCTTGTATCAATAACAAAAAAATGAAAAAACACTTGTAGTTATAAAAACAAAACCATATTGATTTACTAATTGAATGAAAAACAAGTTATTAACTGAAGTTAAAAAGTAATTACCATAAGTACAATGAAAAAAGGAGAGTGGTTGTTGTGATGATGATGATGAGAACAAAAGAGATAAAGAATGGAGGAGGCAAATAGAATAGAGAAAAGAAGAAGATGAAATGGTGTGTACACTGTATATAATGGATGCACTTTCTTAAGATTGATACTTGGGTAGTGAAATAATACATTATACAATGAAACAAAAAAATGATCCACTGACAACTCTTCATTTTCTAATATATTAATCATTATTTTTATGAAAAAATATGCAAAATTCTATAATTATATATTATATTATATATATATATATAATTTATATAATATGGTTGGGGTTGGGGAATCCACAGGGCAGAGGGAACTTCCCTGATCCTTGTCCTGAAGTGTCATCGGGGGAACGTTTCCATCCATCCCCGTTCCCACGAAGAGTAAATCCCCGACTTCAGAGCTCCACACAAATAATCCCCTCATGGATCCTCATTAACATATGCAAATTGACATTCTAAGTGAGAGCACATCCCTAAATTTTTTTATGATATTTTCACGGTCCTGAGTCTATAAAATAAATAAAAATTATGATAGCTTGCACATTTTGAGTTTATGTCTATTAAATTTGTTAGTAGACCGTGTGCCAGAAATCAACACACACTCTTAAATTTTGTTCATTGGCTCAAGTTTCATCAAATATGAGTTATTCGATTAATATTCCATCAAATTTAGGTCTTTATGTATCAAATTTTTAGAATATATAATATATTCATTACCCTCATTAACAATAAGTATATTTAAGCTTTTCTTTTCACACAATTGTGACACATGAGTTTTCTTCTCTGTCTGTACATTATTTACAAATTTTTAACAAGAAGATATAATATATTAATTATTATTTTTAATATTATATGTAAAAGCTTTTCTTTCCTTCCAATTTCTTACAGAATATAACTAAATGGTGTTTCACAATATTCTTCGACAACAATAAAATTTCACGATTAACACCCGATCTATGTAAAGTAAACACACTTCTACAAAAAGTGCTTCTTACCTCAGACGCGAAATACATAATACCTCGGCTATAGAAGTGAGGTAACGAAAGGCAACATGAAAACTCGCCATTTATCACCTCGACAGAATTAAAACCAAGAGGTAAAGTTAAATGCACATGGGTTTGAACCCCAGTAGCAACACTTTTATTATTTCCAAAACTAGCGTATCTTTCATCTTAGTTTATCTTGAAAAACGAGGGGTAAGATGATTTTTTTTAATAGTTACATTATTTATCCAAAATATTACATTTTTTTTACCAATAATATTTACATTTAAAAAAATAAAATAAAAGTCAAATTCCCCGAAGATCTAAATCTTAAATCTTTGAATTATATAGTCTTGGGGAAGATCAAATGTTGGGTGCAAGATTATTCCTTATGGATCTAGCATGCCTTTGCTTAGGAGGTAAAATAAAATAAGGGTTAAATGAATAAAATAAATATTCAAATATATGATTTTATGCTCAAATAAATATTCAAGAAAATAAACCTTAAACCCAAGTAATTTTCTACTCTTGCAATTCATCTTAGATAAATTTTCAAAACGGTTTCAAGTGCTTCATGTTTCATTTAGGTTAGATTTTCAATATTCAACATGCTTTTATAATCGAATGTCCCTTAGGTTTCACGTGGATAACTAATGGAAGATTCTTGAGCATTGATAATTAAATGGACGACAAAGATTTGTTTAAGGACGATGCATATAGTAAGAAAAACATTAACTATCTTGTCGGCCAAGAAGAAAATCGAGGTGAATAACTTTTCTTAAAATACATCATTTATAAAAAATATTGAAAATACATTGTAAAATCTGTTTCCCAGTGAGAAATTTTATTTTACTTGTCCAGGTCCCATGAATGATGCCAGAGATCTATTTCTCAATGAAATTTTTTATTTTATTCATTGAAATCCATCCAAGAGATTTGTAGTAGCAACTCATGATAGAAATGGGCAGTGGTGGATATTTCCTCTCCTTGGGGTGGTTGCATATAATTTAGTAAAATATGATTACTAAGCACTTCGGTTTTAATATAAAATCGAGGTTTTATTTTAACTAACATATCGGTTTTAAAGAAAATCGAGGCAACTATTTCTTTTATTTTTTGAAAATATTGTTTACACAAAATATTAAAAAACATTATTTACAAAATATCTTAGGTGATATCCAGATTTTCTTGCATACCCATTAAAACAAATATTTTTGAAATAAGAATAATTTTCTACACTTGCAATCTATCAACTGAGTACTCTTCAAAGGTTGTGAATTGAGGCTTATAAACATATAGAAGCTTTCACTGATTTGTTTTTAAATAATAAAAAATAGTGCACCTTGGCTTTATACCTTAGTTTTCTATTGTTTGAGGTAAAAGCTTCATCATGAAAAGTGTTATTTGTTGTAGTGACACAACACCACTTAATGAAAGTCATTTATTGGAATGTTAGAGGAGTGTGAAACCTTTATACTAGGTTGACTATTAAAAACCTCTATGATCAATAAAATCCTAACTTGCTTTTGATTGCTAAACATATGATTCCTTATGCTTATTTCCCTACAGATTTTTATAAAAAAATCAGACTTAAGAGATTTAAAATAAATTTAGATAGAATAATAATTCAAACATAAGATATTTCTGTGCAATAGAGGTGAATCCTGTTGTATTGAGTTTATCTGAACAACATGTAATTTATTTTATAGAAGTGGATTATATTAAATTCTTCATTAAAATTGTATATGTAAGTAACACTCATGTGATTCAGAGACAATTTTGGAATGAACTTACCGATCTTCAAAGGTCCAATCCTAGACATTGGTGAATTGTAGGTGATTTCAATGAAGTTATTGGTTCCCATGAGAATTTGGTAAACGCCCCCAAACATAACCTTCACTTGTTGGATTATCACTGAAGGGGAAGCATTCAAATTGGGAGAAACACTCATCTAAAGGTCAAATACTCACCCAAATAAGTGAGAGAGACACCACATATTCACTCAAAACCTTAAGGTGATAAGTGTATGAGTCCTTTTTACTTATAAGGTGTTTAACCTCCACTTTTCTAAGCAATGTGGGACTTAGAATTCACACTTGTTTCTCAACAAAACTCACACTTATTTCCCCATAATTACCCCCTCAAGTGTGAGTCCATCCACTATACTCCCCCTCAAGCGGAAGCTCTTTCATCCACATGTTTATACTATCATTAGTTGAAACCCTTATTTGTCAAGGGCACCACAATGGGACACGCCACCTGACCAGAATGGGGGAAGCATTCACATTGATTCAAACACTCACCTTAAGGTCAAAGAATCATCCAAACAAGTGAGAGAGACACTGTAACACCCCATTTCTATCCGACGAATATTGACAAAATCAGAGTTACAAAATTCAACAATTCAAATAGGATGTTACACTTACAACTTATAGCAACGAAATTTAATCGCATTTTAATATATATATATATATATATATATATATATATATATATATATATATATATATATATATATATATAACACTAAAAGCTCGATGAAAACGATAACAACATAATTTAGTCTTTGAAAACAAAATAACTTTTATAATTAAGCAGCGGAATCATAATTTCAACTTTAATGACATAACATCTTTGTCCAATTGAAAACAACTTCAAAACAACAAAGTAATTTAGAAAGTTCAACTTAAAATTCAGCAACGGAAATAAAATCAACAATAAAGCAACAAGCGTTTATCCCCCCGAGTCTTACGTATCAGAGTGACGACACCAACTCGAACTAATGAAGGTAAACAACCTTCACTCTAGATTACCTGCATGTTACCCACATAGAGGTAACATTCAAACAGAAGGGGTGAGATATCAAACAATATAATTGAATGTGTGATAAACAATATATTAGATCAGATTATATAAATTCGCCACTTCACAACTTATAACCAACATCAATCAACACAAGCTATAACACAACAACATAATTATGTAACCTGAAATGCAACATGATTAACACCCTCAAATTGGAGTGTATATCATTAGAGCTGTCAATTTAAAGGGTTAGGGCCTAAAACGTTAGACCCCTAAAATATAGGGGGGCCTATAATTTTAAAAATAAATGAGCCCTAAAATATGTAGGGTCTTAGAGTGAATGACCCTAAAATTCAAAAGAGACCCAAAGGCCCCCCAACATTTTGGAAAATTGATTTTTTCGAAGAAAAAAATTTGATTTTTTTTTCTTCGAAAAAATCGATTTTTTTAATTTTAATAAAACTGATTTAATTTTCGAAGGAAGTCGATTTTTTTCCATAAAAAAAACTATTGTTTTTATTTTTAAAAATCGACTTTTCTTTTTGAATAAAATCAATTTTCGAAAAAAGAAATTTTTATTTAAAAAAGATCGATTTTTTGTTGTTTTCGAAAAAAATCAATCTTTTTTCAAAATAACGATTTTTTTTCAAAATAATTTGAATATTTTTCGAAAAATCGAGTTTTTTTTTCGAAAAATCAAGTTTTTTTTTTCGTGAAATCAATTTTTTTCAAAAAATTGAGTTTTTTTTTTTACGATAAATCGAGTCTTTTTTCGAAAAACCGAGTTTTTCGAAAAATCAAATAGTTTTTGAAAAATCAATAATTTTTCGAGAAATCGAGTCTTTTTTTCGAAAAATCGAGTATTATTTTCCTAAAATCGATTTTTTTAAAACGAGTTTATTTCGATTTTTTTCTTCCGAAAATCGAGGTTTTTTTTTATGTTTCGAGAAATATATATATATATATATATATATATATATATATATATATATATATATATATATATATATATATATATATATATATATATATATATATATATATATATATATATATATATATATATATATTATTTTTATTTTATTTTTCTTTCGAAAAACTTGATTTTTTTTGAAAGAAAATAAAATATTTGATTTATTAGATTTTAAGCCCCTTACTTTGAGCTTAAAAATAAATGATCAAAAAAATATTCATTTAATAAGGGGCCAAAAAAAAGGACCGAATCTAAATCTTAGAGCCTTATCATATATGACTTTTTTGACACCTCTATATATCATAACATGTCAAGTCTGCTACAAAGAGTACTAAAGGGTCCAAGCTTCGGGGGAAATGTCAGCCACCTAGTTTGATGAATTAATTGTCATCAAGTAGATTAATTTAGCTTGCACTTTATCCCAAAAGATGAGATAGTTTATTTCAATGTGTTTCGTGCGCTCATGGAAAATTGGGTTATTGTCAATGTGAATAGTTGAATGTCGCAAAATATTTGACTAGTTGTTGATGTTGAATTCCTAGATCTTAGAAGATGCATATCAACTATTGTGTTTCACAAGTTGATACTAAAGTGCTTCAAAATTTCCAAATCTTTGATACTGAAGTAGTTATCTAGGACATGCTTTATGTTAGAAAATTCAGTCAAATTATTACCCAAGTAGTAAATTATCAATGTGTACAAGCATATCAGTAAAGGAATTATTGTGATTTTTTTGAAAGTAGTGAATAATCATATTTTGATTGAATACAACCCAATCTATAAGTGTGAGGATGAGTCTAATAATAGTTATCTTAACTAGGGGTTGAAAGTTTCTAAATAATATATGTCTTTAGTTTAATTAAAATTCGGGTCAATTAAATGAGCTTTGTACCTTAAAATAGTCTCATTGGCTAAAAAAAAGATATTTCAAATATCCACTTGAAGCCAATGGTATTTTTGTTATGTGAGTTAAATCCCATGTGCTATTACTAGTGAGGTATTTAAGTTCTCTTTCAATTTTTTGTTGCCAAATGGCATGGGGTCAGTGGTGGCAATGGAATAAGAAGTTGGTTCAACTATATATGTAAGTTTAAGATTAAAATATTAGCGAGTAAACGATAAATAATGTAGAAGATAAACTTGTGAATGTGGTAAGGAATGTTACATGTGGTAGGAGAATATGAAATATGTTGAGTACCTCGAAAGATGTCACAATGGTAGTCTTGCAATTAGTTAGGTGGTTTGGTTATCCAGGTAAATTTACAGGTGGATTGGAAGGGAGGAGTTGCAATTATGGTAACATGATTGTTGATGGGGGTACGAGGTTGTTGAGAGTGAATGTTATGGTTATGTGTGTTGATTGAGTGGGTGTGTTAAGGTAACCAAAAGATATGTTATGTGTGTAACACCTCAAGATTTGCCCCCTCATTTTCATATCATTTTGCATACTATTATCATACATTGCATCAAAATAAAAAAGAAATAAATCATACATTCATCAGCTAAAGCCTAAGGTGTGTGATCAGTTGATTTTAAGAATTATGGTCATTCAAAGCCAAGGAATGAGAGCCAAGTGTATTCCATCAAGCCTCGAGGGTCTCTTAGGGTCCACATGATCTCAATTGAATCCCCGAGTTATCAGAAGAAGTGGATGGATCAAGGAATTCAAGCAGTGCAACATCTCCTAACCAAAAGGGGGCCAAATTAGGGTTTCTGATTAGCAAGGGTTTTCTTAATGAAATTTTGGTTCAAACTTGATTTCAATATTTTCTACATGATGTCAAATATCTAGGGACGAAATATGGGCCATTGAATCATTTCAGAAGGTCTCCAATTGATCAATTACTTGAAAATCAAGGAATTGGGGAAAAGTCAACTGTCACACCCAAAATTTTGACCATTTTTTTTAATCCATTTAGTGTTTTTTTTATTGCAGCACCAACAGTTAGTTTTTATTTATTTTAGATATGTTCAAAAATTTGGTTGTTTTTTCATTTATTGTATTCTATAAGTTTTATTGTTGTATTCCTTTTTTTTTCTAGTTTAAAATTATAATTTAGTTTATTTATTTTTCTTTTTAAAAGAAGTTCCAAAAAAATATATATTAAGTTCCTTTATTTTTAAGATGTTTAGTTTAGTTTAGGATTAATCTTATTTTTACCTTTTAATTTTGGTCTTTTGTCCAATTTTAATTTTAGCTTGTACTTTATCTAGTCTATTCTAAACTAGATTATTCTAGTTTAGCATTATCTAAATTGAAATTCTGTGATCAGGTATGAGATGTCGAATGAGATGTTCCAACACTTGACAAATTTAACCAAAACTTAAAATGCAGGAAAATTAAACAACACAGTAGTTTGTTAACCCAGTTCAGTGTATAACCACACTTACATCTGGAGTCTACCAAGCCAGGAGGAAATCCACTATAAGTAATATTAATTCTAGACTTAAACCACCCAGTTTAATCTTTCACTTAATATCTACCCAATGCAATTTCTACCTAAGACACAACTTAGATATGAGTACCAACTCACTCCCCCTCAATCACACAGTGATCTTGTTTACAAGTTTAATAAAATTGAAGTCATACTTCAAACAAAACAACTTGATCTTACTTCACAGTTTCAATCAAGACACAAATACACTTTTGCTTAAAAGCTCATAAAGTGGTACAATAAAAACAACCTGCTATTAAAACACAAAACACCCTATTTTATCTTCTTAAATTCGTACTCAATTCTGAGATTTTCTGTTGCTTAAATAGGTGTATGGATTTTGGGCTTTCTGTAGGTTTATCCAATCCTGAAACGCATGCAGCTTCCACCTTGAATTAGGGTTTGTTACTTCCTAGATTCTAGGTGATTCAGTTCTTCTGATTATGCTGAAGTCTCATAACAACACTCCCTACAGATGCGCCTTATTCTGTTTTGTCCATCCATATAATTCCAGATAACTTTCCTTAAATTACTCAGTTCTGTTAGTCATTAATTAATTCTGGTAGCACGTTTGAGATGTCACAACATCTGTTGGGACATCCTGAAAAACTGAACTTAAATCATTAACACAATGTCCCAACATCTGGTGTGACATCCTGAATTAAGTTCATTTACTTAAACTCTGTTTGATAATGTCCCAACATCTGATAGGACATCCTGAACTGAATTCAACATTTCTTGTTGGTCAAAAATTCTGCCAATTCTAAACATCTACATAAATTATTGTCATTTAGTTAATCTTTTAATTTATATTTGTAAGGTTAATTTATTTCTAATTTTAATTTTTTATCAGTTCATTTTTTTTATTATTTTATTTTTATTTTTTTTTATCTAAGTTTATACCATAATTGTTAATTTAGTTGTTTAGTTAAGTTCAAATTAGGAGTTAGTTTTAGGATTAATTCGATTTCAGTCTTATTTTAAGTTTTTTCCTATAACTATTTCAAGTCATTAACTCTCGTTTAAAGTTTATCAAAATTTATCAAAATATTGCAATTTTATAACATGTCGTGCATCATTACATGTATAATGTCGTAAATCTCACCAAAAAAAAAACAGTTTCTTTTAAAGGAAAATTAGTACAAGGATTCAAGTTGAAGACAATTAATAAATGCAGTCTGTTTGATACTAGAATTCATGATCCATTTAAGTACAAAAAAAAAGAATATGTCACAACGAAGATCATTGTTTTGCGCTCTGAACCACCAGTCTACAGGTTCCTCCCTGTGAACTCTTTGAGCCTGTATGGACATGTAACGCTTCACACCATCATCATTTGGGCTCAACCTAGTCCCTCTCACCAAGCAACTCCAAAGTGTACATGAAAAATAACAAGAAATGTGAGAATTTTGTTAGGTCCTGCAGGAGATGTACTGATCACAGTAAACACTAAATAATGTGGAAATGTATACAAACCAATGTGTTATAGGACTGCATATCGCCACTTTTACCAAGCATCAAATAACATTTTCAACCTACTTTACTACACAATGTTACAAGGAATTTCAAAGCAGATGTCAGATAACAGAAAGATACAGCAAGGAACACCATCCTAGTTGATTTGTTTGTTAGAAATAATGAAAAGAGAAAGTTTCAGACCTGCTGCAATCTTGGCAGGACCCACAGGAGGTCATTTCGGTATAACCTATAAGCTGTTTGGTGTTTCCTGCAGTCCAAACCAAGATCTGTCATTCAGTTTACCCCAAAGTGTGATACAATCCCTTGTACCCAAAGCCTGCAACTCAGCTCCTTTGCCAAAACATGAAAAATCTCTCCTCTCCATAACATGACCTGCAGTTTGAGGTAGACATAACATCAGCATCAAAACAAAAGAAACCTGCTACGATCACAACAACACATCAAAGCAGTATTTTGTACAGCAAACAAAAATTCAAAAAGGAATACAAGGAACCCAGGCCTGCTGCAGAAGGTAGAAATAGGCCTTCCTGTAGGGCAACCAAAACCCGGTATCTCAGCTCTTTACACCAAATTACGAAAGCTCTTGCTCCAAGTAAAACAAGACCTGCACCGAAAGGGACAACACCTCAGGTCAAAGCAAAATACAGATCAATACTTTTGAGGGAAGCAACCAGATTGAAAAAGAGGAATCTATTGATATAAGAGGGGGGCCATAACAACAATGATGGATAACAAAAAAAAGCAAGCCAAAAAACGAAAAACACTGGAGTCAATATCAAAAAACTCACGAAAAAAACCTTCAAGCCTTGGCCTTCTCCGACTGTGTAAAGCATATCCGCGGCTACCACTCCATCAACCCTTCAACCACAACTCATCACCACCATCTCAGCCACTCCAACACCTTTCTTCACGGCCTTTCGAAAACCCCTCTTCTGCGAAAATCCCACCAAATTTTAGAACAAACCATTATCCATCATAACACACCACCGTCACCTTCAACCTATTCGAACCCCCCCCCCCCCCACCGTTTCTCCCCGAAATCACCACGACCCTGTTCTTCTTTCTTTTCCGCCTTCCACCGCCAGGCACACCTCGTATCAGACAACAATAATACAACAACAAGCAAAAGGGGTAAACAAGAATCAGAAAGAAGAAGAGAAGGAGTTCGGTTCAAAGACGCTTAGGAAAGATTCTCACTCTCACCTTGACGAGTTCCACGGGAAGCCTCCTGTTGAGTAATATCTCTGAACTTTTAATATGCTGTTTTTGTATTGAACCCCCTATTTGACTCTGAAATGATGTTGATGTTTCTATTTGCAATTATATTACTTGTTGCTGATAAATGCATGCTCGTTCCCGTGTTTTGCTGTGCTTGAACGCGTCTCAATCTTGTATGTTTTTAGTTAAGGACTTGACTCTCGCGTCCGTAGGAGTCTCCGAAGCTTTCTGATGTTTAGGTTCAGTTCGGGGAAGGATTTTGGGGGGGATTCAGGTCGTTATGTTAGGGTTCGGAGTTAACGCCACCGGAGATGATGACAACCTCCGCCGCGGTTTCGTCTTCTCCGGCGTTATTCTTAGGTTTCCGGCGAACTTGATGGGTAAATAAGAACGGTTTCAGCGAGGCGCCCGAGAGATGAGCGAAAATGAAGATGACAGTGAGAAAGGCCATGGGAGAGTGTTGAGTGTTACGCTATGAGGATCTTCAAAGGTGAGCGATTTTTTTTAGAGAAGCGTTGTGTGAGAGAATCGTAATGTGAGGGCCTTTAGAACTATCATCGATCGGCCTTCTTTCTTTTTCGTTAGCGTGTTTCTCTGAGTTTGTGAAGGAGTATAACCCTAGCTCTCCCCTTTGCATTGAACCAACTGAACCGGGTCGACCCATGACCCGGTCGGTCTAGCCTAATAGTAATTTGGGCCTTGCCCAATCCATTTGACACTGCTAAACCCACCCTCTGTCTTCTGGTATTGGCCCCTCATTTTATTCTTATTTTGTTTTCAGTTGTTTTTATACCTCTTTTTTTATTTATTCTTTTTTGTCTCTATTTATTCTTTTTTTATTCATTATCTCAAAGAAATAGAAACAAATTTTATATTTATTTGATGTATTATTTATTGTTGTTTAAGTTTAATTTAGTTAGTTAGTTATTTATCTTTTGACCAAATTTTTTGTATAATGTATGCTTATATTTTCTTGACTCGTATGAATTTGGGGTTTATCCTCACATTTTCGACTAAAATTCGATAAGATAGAAGACAAGCCCATTTGTCGTCCCGAGAAAATGAATCTCTTTAAAAATTTAATTAATATCTTGGTCCAATGCCAAGCAAAATATTTCCGTCTACACTTCGCACGCACGTAAGTCGGTCTTATGATCGCCATCTGCACAATCCTTTTTACGCGCCTTAACTAATTTTAGCGAGGAATAGAACTCCGGAGTCTAGCATTCCGCACGTTCTAGAACGAACGGCAACTGGGCTAGCCCCACGCGTTTTGTTCGTTCAATCCTTCGTTATTAATCACCTCGGTTCTAAAACGTCAAAAAACATACTTCAATTAAAGTACGAAAAAGGAACTCCGGAGTCTAGCATTCCGCACGTTCTGGATTGAACCGCAAATGGGCTAGCCTCACGCGATGGTTCAATCACCATTCGTATATCAGATATTCAAACCTTAAATTAATTAAATTACGAAAGAAGGAACTCCGGAGTCTAGCATTCCGCACGTTCTGGATTGAATCGCAAATGGGCTAGCCTCACTCGATGGTTCAATCACCATTCGTAAATTAAAATATTTAAATCATCTATCAATTTAATCGTATGAAAAAGGAACTCCGGAGTCTAGCATTCCGCACGTTCTGGATTGAATCGCAAATGGGCTAGCCTCACGCGATGGTTCAATCACCATTCGTATATTAAAATATTCAAATCTATTTAAATTAAATTACGAAAAAGGAACTCTGGAGTCTAGCATTCCGCACGTTCTGAATTGAATCGCAAATGGGCCAGCCTCACGCGATGGTTCAATCATCATTCGTATACCAACAAATTTAAATCATTTTTATAATTAATTATCGAAAGACAGAATTCCGGAGTCTAGCATTCCGCATGTTCTGGATTGGACCGCAACATGGGCTAGCCCCACGCGATGTGTTCAATCGCCCTTTCGTTTAAAACATCTTAACAAAGTCAAACACTTTCTTCTAAAAACGAACATTGTTTAAATCATTCTATCTCTCGAACAAGCTAGCGCTTCAGCCTCCACTGCGAGTATAAGCCAACGCTTAACAGTAGAATGCGTTTTAAACAATCGTTCAATTAAAAATCACAAACCGTAGTAGCACGAACTACGAAGCTCTGACTTTCCCATTGCACAGGGGAATACGTAGGCACGGGGATTTTAATCCTTCGCGAGCACAATAATAAAAAACTTAACCTTTCTCTGTAATAAATAATAATTTTCTTTTCCCTTTAATAAGCAATCTTAGTAAACTTTAATCATAAAGAAGACAATAATAATAAGCTAACATTTAAAAGCGCAAATTAGACTAAGAGGTTCCCGTTGAGTACAACGGACGTGAGGGGTGCTAATACCTTCCCCTTGCGTAACCGACTCCCGAACTTAGAATTTGGTTTCGTAGACCATTTCTTATCCTTCCTTTAGGTTGTATCTATATCTCCCTTTTCTCTCGTAGAATAAATAGAATTAGGTGGCAGATCTGTTGTTTTGTTTTAGGATCGTATTTTTCGAGGTACGACAGTTGGCGACTCTGCTGGGGAATAGCTCCATGCTAGAGAGAGTCGAGCCTAACTTAGCTTTATGTGTTTATTTGTTTGATCTTATCTCTTCTTGTCTTCTCTATGTTTATTATTTTTGTTTGTTTATTTGTTCTTTTACCGCTTTCCATTTATCGCTCATTATATTATTTGTCTGTGGTTTCTCGGGGTCACATTGCAAGTAATTTTGAGTGGTGGAAAAAGCAGAGGGAACACCTAAGTTTAGAATTGGATGTTATTAGTGTTAGTCTCCAAGGACTCGCTCCTTGCACGCCTAACATGAAAGCTCCCCCAGATAGTTAGACTTTTCGTAGATCTTGTCGCAACGCAGCTAGCCTGTCGCGTGACCTGATTCACGAAAGGGCTGTGATTCTGGGACCCCTTAGAACCTGTTTCAATATTGGTAGTTGTGTAATGTTGGCTCCAAGGACTCGCTCCTTGCACGTCTAGCATGAGAACTCCACTTAAGGTAGACCGTATCGTTATTATCGTCACAATGCAGCTAGCCTGCGGCGGGGCGTTAATATGATAAACGTCTATGACCTTGAGTTTCCTTAAACCATCACCGTAGAAACTATCCTGTGAGTGGGACTTATGGGTAGTAAAAAGTAGAACAACTCTCTTACAGCCCACTTGTTAGGAAGGTTCTAAATTTTCCCGCTGCACCCTCACATCCCTGCATCTTTGCATCTTAGCATCATATGCATCATTTTAGCAAATGCTTCAAGGAACAAAGAAGTTTTGTTGCAAACCTCACAAATTTTACCTGGAATGAATTTCAGTTCATTAGTTTTGGGAAATAACAAGAAATTTTACCCATTTTGACATTTTGCAACAACTTCTTAAGTCCCTTGAGGCATTTACTAAATTTTTTACTCATGTTTGCATCTCTGCATCTGCATTCTGTCAAAACTCATTCTCGTCAACTCCTTTCCAACTGTCACACTGAGGATCTCACGCAAGTATTCAACCCGAGCCCAGGCCAAGAAGAAGATTGCTGACAGGGACCCCGAAATGGACAAAGTTAATGAAGAGCTTTCTGACCTTCGTGGAAATATGGGTCAGATGATGGAAATGCTGCAGGTCATCCGAGCAAAATTAGACATCCAACAGACTGTAGTGTCAGAGATTGTCACTGCAACGACTGAGCCTACGTCATCAGTCACTACTCCTGTGACCTGGCCTCCTTTTGGGCTTCCTCATGGATTTGTACCTCCTCCTCAGGGTTTCGCTTCCCAAAGTTTTATCCCTCCTTCCCAAGGGCTTACTGCTCAGGGTTTTTTCCCTCCTTCCCAAGGTTTTGCTTCTCAAAGTTTTATTCCTTCTTCTCAAGGACTTACTGCTCAGGGTTTCTTCCCTCCTTCCCAAGGTTTCGCTTCCCAAAGCCTCGCACCCCCTTCTCAGGGTTTTGCGTTCACTTCCCAAGGTTTTGTACCTCCCCCTCAAGGATTTGCTGCTCAATAGACTATTCCTGTGACTAGCGAAGAGAACCATGTGGTTGCTAATTTCACACCAGATATTGTGCACACCCGTGCCCAACCATACTTCAATGACCCTCAGGTGTATGACGTGCCAGATATGTCGGAAAATGGAAATGAGAAACATGAGAAAATGCAAGAGAATTTTGAGACTATTGAGAAAAGGTTAAGAGCAATCGAAGGCGACCAGATCTTCGGGGCTGCTGCTAGAGAGATGTGCCTGGTGTCCGGATTGGTAATTCCTCCAAAGTTCAAGATACCCACTTTTGACATGTACGAGGGCGCGACATGTCCTAAGAACCACCTCTTGATGTATTATCGAAGAATGGCTGCGCAGGTGGACAATGACAAATTAATGATCCACTGTTTCCAGGACAGTCTGAAGGGAATCTCCTCCAAGTGGTATCTAACGCTAGACCAGTCGAAGATTCGCAGTTTTCAAGACCTGACAGATGCTTTCATCCAACAGTACAAATACAATATGTACCTTGCTCCCGATAGAAGGCAGTTGTTGAGTATGTCTCAGAAGGATTCTGAATCATTTAAAGAGTATACTCAGAGATGGAGAGGGACCGCTTCTCAGGTAGATCCCCCGTTGTCTGAAAAGGAGTTAGTTGATTAGTTTGTTGACACGGTGCGACCAGAATTCTTCGAGAGGATGGTGGGAAGCGTCACTGCTAGCTTCTCTGACCTTGTGGCTGTAGGAATCAAGGTTGAACTTGGACTGAAAAGTGGAAAGATGAGTGGTGCGTCTGGCAGTTCCAGCAATGGTAGTGGAAATAATGTCAAGAAATTTACCAGTAACTTCCACAAGAAGAAAGAGGGTGAGACAAACGCAATAATGACGAGTCAAAGGAGAAATCCGCTTTAGCAGAGGCCTCCACCTGTGGCTCAACCCCAATTTATCTACCCACCGCAGTTTGTTCAACATCCTTATGTGGCGGCGGTTCAACCGTCATACAATCCACAAGTCCCGATATATCGGCCAACTCAAGCAGTACCGATGTATCAGCAAGCGGCTCCAGTGATTCCAGCTTATCAACCAATGCTCGACAATCCAGGCTATCAACGAGCGCCCAATGCTCTAGCCTACCAGCAGAGGACTCCAACTCCTCATCCGATTTCCAACTTTCAGAATAGAAGACCGGGAGGAAGACTTCCCCATCCTCGGATCCATATGACCTACACTGAATTATATCCCTCACTACTGAAGAAAGGCTTGGTTACTCCAAGGCCTTTGGGTCCTCCACCTGATCCGCTCCCACCAGGTTACAACTCAAGTGCCCACTGTTTGTTCCATGAAGGTGCTTCGGGGCATGATTTGGAAAGTTGCATTACTTTGAGGTATGTTGTGAAGGATTTAATGGATAAAAACATTTTGTCATTTGGAGATACTGGTCCGAATGTTAAAAATAATCCTCTACCGAAGCATGGGTCCATAAATGCCATTGTTGACGAGTCTGACGAAGATTTGATTTTCAACGCCACAGAGATCAAGACCCCGCTTAGAGACTTCCATGCGAAGTTATTAGTGGTGGGTATGTTGAAGAACTGTCATAAGAATTGTGAAGATTGTGCGAATAATCCAAAGGGATGTGAACTGGTTTTGAAAGATGTTCAAAGTTTGATTAATCTGGGTGTTTTACAAGTAAGCGGTCGTGTGAAGAGGAATGAAGTGGCAATGATTGAACCCATTTTCAACTTGCCAGAATCTGATTCTACCTTGGTACCAATGTTCAACCTGTCTGGGCCCTCAAGGGTTCAACCCATCTTTAATATGCCAGAACCTGTGGTGCCCATTTTCAATATACCTGAGCCAAGGTTTGAGCAAAGGAGTAACCCTTTCTTTTGTGAAGACACTAAAGCAGTTCCATGGAATTATGTTACAGGGAGAGCTCATCAGAAGTTTGAACAAGATAGTCAGAAAGGGAGTTCAAAAGTGGCAAGTGCTGACATAGCAGGTGCAGGTCGTTTAATTCGCAGTGGCCATGTTTATACTCAACAAGCCAATACAGTTTCGCCTAAATAAGTAATTCCCACTGTTGTCAACCAGGATAAAGGAGTGGTCTTGGAAGAAGAGGATGCAGAGTTTCTCAGAATCATTAAGAAGAGTGATTATAAGGTTATTGATCAGCTACATCAAACGCCTTCCAAGATATCTATCTTATCACTTCTTATGCATTCACCGGCCCATCGGGGTGCTCTCCAGAAATTACTAGCCCAAGCTCATGTTACGCATGATATAACTGTGAATCAGTTTGATGGTGTCATTGCCAATATCACTGCGTGTAACAATCTCAGTTTCAGTATGGAGGATCTTCCAAAGGATGGTTTGGACCATAACCATGCTCTCCACATATCTGTAAAGTGTTAGGAGGATACTTTAGCAAGAGTTCTTGTGGATACAGGATCTTCATTGAATGTTTTGCCGAAAAGAACACTTGCCAAGTTATCTTATCAAGGGGAAGAGATGAGGCCCAGTGCGCTGATTGTAAAAGCTTTTGATGGGTCAAGGAGGACTGTTATTGGAGAAGTTGACTTGCCAATCTTGATTGGACCACAGGTGTTCAATATCACTTTCCAGGTCATGGACATTAATCCAAATTACAGTTGTTTGTTGGGAAGACCTTGGATCCATGCTGATGGGGCAGTCACTTCTACCTTACACCAGAAGATGAAGTTTGTGGTCGATAATAAGCTGGTAACTGTGTCCGGTGAAGAAGATCTCATGGTCAGCAACCTTTCCTCCTTTAATCTACATCGAGGCTAATGAAGATGCTTTGGAAACTGCTTTCCAAGCTCTAGAGATAGCCAATGTCGTCCTTATGGAAGTAGAGGAACCAAAGGAGAAAGGTATTCCATCTTTTGCATCATTGAAGAGTACCATTTCCACAATTGAAGAAGGAAGCTACCAAGGTTGGGGAGATGTCATTGAAGTCAAGCAGAAGCTAGATCGATGCGGGTTGGGTTACAAACCAACTCAGATGAAGGAAGGAGCGTCAACCTCTGTCAAAGGACGTCCAAAGACCATTCAAGAGGTGTTTTCCAGTGCCGGCTATCAGATTAATGCAATTAATGGGGATACTGAAGATGAAGATGTGGATCATTTGGTTTATCAGTGTGAAGCAGCTTTGGGCAATTGGGAGGCAGTTGAGATCCCAGAATTTTTTCCATTGTCAAAGTAATTTATTGTTTTTCTTTAAGTGTTTTCAAAGTTCCCTAGCTCTGCCCAAGGCTATGGGATCATTTTGTAGGGCCCCTTCTCATTTTTCAAGTTAATCAATCAATGAAGGCATTTTGTTAAATTCTTACTTTGTTTTTATTTACTGTTTTTTCGCTTTTCACTTTTAAAGGAAAATGGCAATCTTTCAAAGCTAATAAAAAGTTTTTTTGCATCCCTCTATTTTCACTTTTAATAAAAGCAAATCATTCCCATATGCAGAATAAATGAAAACCCTGTTGAATCCAATGACTCTATATTCCCTCCTAACTTCGATTCGCCCATCTACCAAGCGGAAGATGAAAGTGAGGAAGATTGTGATATTCCCGAAGAACTGGCAACATTAGTTGAGGATGAACACACAGATCTTCATCCCCATAAGGAGCAGGTTGAGACCATCAACCTTGGCACCGAGGAAGATAAAAAGGAAGTCAAGATTGGTACAACACTTGGGGCAGACGTCAGAGAAAGATTGGTCAAGCTTCTCAAAGAGTATGTGGATGTGTTTGCATGGTCGTACCAGGATATGCCCGGTTTGGACACAGACATAGTTGTTCATAAGTTGTCGCTTCGACCAGATTGTCCGCCAGTAAAGCAAAAGCTCCGAAGAACAAGACCAGACATGGATTTGAAGATTAGAGAGGAGGTCAAAAGACAGTTTGATGCTGGATTCCTTGCAGTTGCAAAGTACCCTGAGTGGGTAGCTAACATTGTGCCAGTCCCCAAGAAGGATGGCAAGGTCAGGATGTGCGTGGACTATAGAGATTTGAACAAAGCCAGTCCCAAGGACGATTTCCCTCTTCCGCACATTGATACATTGGTTGACAACACTGCTAAGTTTGCTGTTTTCTCCTTCATGGATGGATTTTCGGGATATAACCAGATCAAGATGGATCCTGATGACATGGAAAAGACTACTTTTATCACACCATGGGGCACGTATTGCTACCAAGTTATGCCATTTGGTCTTAGAAATGCGGGAGCCATTTATCAAAGGGCAATGGTCACCCTCTTCCATGATATGATGCATAAGGAAATAGAAGTTTATGTGGATGATATGATTGCCAAATCACAAAGTGAGGAGGATCATTTGAATCATCTCCTGAAGTTATTTGAGTGTCTCAGAAAGTTCCAACTGCGTCTGAATCCAGCTAAGTGTACCTTTGGTGTCCGATCAGGAAAGCTACTTGGTTTTATTGTTAGTCAGCAAGGAATTGAAGTAGATCCAGATAAGGTCAGAGCAATTCAAGAGATGCCAGCTCCTAAAACAGAAAAGCAAGTAAGAGGTTTCCTTGGAAGACTGAACTACATCTCTAGATTTATCTCCAATATGACTGCTACCTGCGAACCTTTATTCAAGTTGCTCCGGAAGAATCAAGCAATTGAGTGGAGTCCTGATTGTCAATTGGCTTTTGAGAAGATTAAGGTTTATCTGCAAGAACCTCCTATCTTAATCCCACCTACTCCAGGGAAGCCTCTTTTCATGTACCTGACTGTACTTGAGGGATCTATGAGTTGTGTTTTAGGCCAACAGGATGAAACCGGTCGCAAGGAGCACGCCATTTATTACTTAAGAAAGAAGTTCACAGACTGTGAAAGCAGATATTCGCTTTTAGAGAAAACTTGCTGTGCCTTGGCATGGGCGGCCAAACGTCTCAGGCAGTATATGATTTGTCACACTACTTTGTTGATCTCAAAAATGGATCCAATAAAATACATCTTTGAGAAGCCTGCTTTGACTGGAAGACTCGCCCGTTGGCACATGTTGTTATCCGAATATGATATCCAGTATGGAACCCAAAAGTCTATTAAAGGCAGTGTTTTGTCTGAATACCTTGCTGATCATCCTGTCGAAGATTATGAACCTTTGAAATTCGATTTCCCAGACGAGGACATTATGTTGATAAAGGACTGTGAAGTTCCAGGCCCAGATGAAGGTCCCGAGCCAGGTTCTCGTTGGAAGATGATGTTTGATGGTTCCTCTAATTACACGGGGCACGATGTGGGAGCTGTTTTGATGAATCTTGATGGTGGATACACCCCCTTCACGGCTAGATTGTGCTTTGAATGTACAAACAACATTGCTGAGTATGAAGCATGTGTTTTAGGTATCGAAGCTGCAATTGATACCAGAATCAAAATCCTTGAAGTATACGGAGACTCAGCCTTAGTAATCTACCAAGTCAAAGGTGAATGGGAGACCCGTGACGAGAAGTTGATCCCTTACCGTGCCCACATTGTGGAGTTAATTAAATACTTTGACAAAGTTACTTTCCATCATGTTCCAAGGGCAGAAAATCAAATTGCAGATGCTTTAGCTATGTTGGCATCCATGTTTCAAGTCAGATTCCTTAATGAAGCTCCACTCATTACAATCGAGCGAAAAACTGCACCAGCCTACTGTCTACTGGTCGAAGAAGAAACTGATGAGAAACCGTGGTTCTACGACATCAAGAACTACTTGCAAAAACAGGAGTACCCAGCTGATGCAACAACTCTAGACAAGAAGACTCTGAGAAGATTGGCATCCAAGTTCTTCCTTAGCAACAATGTGCTTTACAAGAGAAATCATGATATGGTTCTGCTCAGATGTGTGGACAAACGCGAAGCAGACTTATTGATCAGGGAAATCCATGAAGGATCATTCGGAACACATGCCAATGGACATGCCATGTCCAGGAAGATTTTGAGAGCTGGATACTTCTGGTTGACCATGGAATCAGATTGTTTCAGATACGCCAGGAAGTGTCATAAATGCCAGATTTATGCCGACAAGGTGCACGTACCTCCGACCCTTTTGAATGTTCTGTCATCACCTTGGCCTTTCTCAATGTGGGGCATCGACATGATAGGGGCAATCGAGCCTAAAGCTTCCAATGGTCATCGGTTCATTTTGGTTGCAATCGACTACTTTACCAAGTGGGTAGAAGCAGCTTCCTATGCCAACGTGACAAAGCAAGTGGTTGCTCGTTTCATCAAAAACCAAATTATCTGCCGCTATGGGATCCCAAGCCGAATAATCACAGATAATGGGACTAATTTGAACAACAAGACAATGAAGGAGTTGTGTGACACGTTCAAGATTGAACATCATAACTCTTCCCCTTACCGTCCGAAGATGAACGGAGCTGTTGAAGCTGCGAACAAGAACATCAAGAAGATCTTGCAGAAGATGGTGAAGACTTACAAAGATTGGCACGAGATGTTACCGTATGCCCTACACGGATACAGGACATCAGTTCGCACTTCAACAGGGGCAACCCCTTTCGCTTTGGTGTATGGGATGGATGCAGTTCTCCCTATCGAAGTAGAGATACCATCTTTGAGGATCTTGATGGAAACCAAACTGGAAGAAGCTGAGTGGGTCCAGAGCAGATATGACCAGCTGAACCTCATTGATGAGAAGAGAATGACCGCCATGTGCCATGGCTAGTTGTACCAGAAGCGCATCAAGAGAGCTTTTGACAAGAAAGTCCATCTCCGAGAATTCAAAGAAGGAGATCTTGTACTCAAGAAAATCTTGCCAGCCCACAAAGACATGCGTGGGAAATGGAGTCCCAACTATGAATGCCCATATGTTGTGAAAGTGGCATTTTCCGGAGGTTCCCTAATCCTCACAACTATGGATGGTGAACAACTGAAACACCCGGTGAATTCTGATGCAGTCAAAAAATATTATGCTTAAATAAAGCCCGATAGGTCGAAAACCAGAAATGGCGACCTATGCAAAAATGGGTATCCCGGTGGATCATAACCTATGAAGGAGATCCAGGCAAAAGTTAGGGATAAAAATAAAAAAATAGAGCCCGCTAAGTTGAAAACCCGAAAGGGAGGCTTAGGCAAAAAAGAGCGTCCCGGTGGACTGAAAACCCGAAAGGGCGGCCCAGGAAAAAGTTAGGGACAATGGCATTTGACTGTATCAGATGGTGTTTATCATTACTGAAGATCATTACTTGAAGACCAATCCATTCGCTCTTGTCAGAAGCAAGGTGTTGGGCGGTTTTAGTTATTAGGGATTATAGTGGTCGTTGGATTCAATGTAGACCTTTCCCCATTGCCATTTTCAAATTGTAAATTTCCATGGAGCTTTTGTTATTGGCAAGCTACCATTCTTGAATGAAATACAACCTTTGCCTTTAAACTTTGTCTTTCAACTTCTTATTTTCTTTGTTATGCGAAATGTCTTTACTGAGTTACAATTTAACTTTGAAAATGACAAAAATAATTTTTTTTAAAAAAAACAGTTTTTGAAAACACACTGGAAAACAATCAAATTTCTTTGACTTTAGAAAAATTAAAAGATTCTCTGTCTTCTAAAAAGCCATCTGGCTTGCAGCAACACTCCCATGCAATTATTACAAAAATCCCCACAGAGAATTATAAGCTGGTAGCACTCTTGGATGAATTCTTGGACCAAGCACCGATTTCCAAGTTTGAAGACATCTTCCCAGCATCTTTCTTATTGCTCGTCTGAGTATTTGCGCTGAGATCCTACTCTTCCTGCTTTATCAAAATTCTTTGTCTCTCCATAGAGTCAACATTTGCATATCATGGTCATCCGCATCATGTTCATCGCATAAGCATTTGACATAATCATCTGTCTATCCCCAGTTGTCGTCTGTCTAACCCCAGATCCAGATTACTGTCTTTTGTTATTTTAAAAGTCCATTGTTATTGGTACCCCGCAGTGTAGTTGACCAAGATTTCTTTTCCCAGAAACGCTGGTATCCCTCGCAGAGGCCCTTCTTGATGTACCTTAATACCACCAGTACTTCTTTTTAAGCCCAATTATCATTGGCATGAATCCTTCAAGCTGTTTGCTTAAAACTTAGAACTGTCTAATTCAAAGGCATCTGTGCCTCCCTGATAGTTCCTAAAAGTTCTTCTAAAAGTTCTTCGTTTTAAGAATTTCCTGAGGTTGGTCGTTTATCTCGTTGAAAACCCCAACATTTATTCTTATTTTCCAGCTTGGTCGCTTAGAGCCATTCGATTTATCTTTAAATGTTTAGCATGCTACTCCCAGTGTCAGTGTGTATGCACAGAGCCACTGCTTGAATACTATTTTCATTTTCCAATTCTTAGTTTCAACAGCTACACTTGAACCTGTTGATTTACTATTTTAGACTTATGACAGTTATTTATTTCTCCAACCACCGTGTTGAATTTTATTTTCAGACCACCGCGTCAATGCCTGTTATTTTTATTTTCCAGACCACCGCGTCAATGTCTGACCACCGTGTCAATGTCTGTCATTTTTATTTCCAGACCACCGTGTCATTACCTGAAATTTTATTTTCCTGACCACCGCGTCTTTGCCTGAATTTTATTTCCAGACCACCGCGTCTTTGCCTGAATTTTATTTCCAGACCACCGCGTCTTTGCCTGTCTTTTATTTTCCTGACCACCGCGTCTCTATCTGTCTTTTATTTCCTGACCACCGTGTCGTTGCCTGTTATTTTATTTTCAGACCACCGCGTCTCTGTCTATTATTTTATTTTCAGACCACCGCGTCTATGTCTATTATTTTATTTCCAGACCACTGCGTCTCTATCGGTTATTTTATTTTCAGACCACCGCGTCTCTGTCTATTATTTTATTTCCAGACCACTGCGTCTCTATCGGTTATTTTATTTCCAGACCACCGTGTCTTTGCCTGTTATTTTATTTCCAGACCACCGTGTTAATGGCTGTTATGTCGGTACTCCTAGCTGCCGAGTCGAGGTAATTTCCTTTTTTCTCGATCACCGAGTTGTTGCATTAGGATCCCCAGCAACCTTGAACTTGTTAACTCATCACTGCAAATAGTCTGTCTTTAATCCGGCATTCTGTTTTCCAGTCTTTTTATCATTCTTAGTGCCAGCAGTTACACTTGAACCTGTTGATTTATCACCTCCAATATATCCCGTTTTTGTCTTGTCATCCCCAACATATTGTTACCCCCAGTGAGCCTTCACTCTCGTTTGCATTTCTGTGGATCACCGTCACATTTGTCTGCATCATGCCACATTCAGCATATTCGTCATTAAATAAGCATGCTAGGGTTCATTGTATCTCGCACGTCATATCCCCGGCAAAAGAAAAAAAAGGAGAGTCTCTCATAAATTCGTAACATTGCATTTTGTCTGCATTCGGTCAAAATTTCAAGTATTTTAGTATTTAATCCTCTTCTACCTCGAATGTCCAAAAGGAAAACTTTGTTATTCACACATTCAGGTTCAAGATGATTAAATAGGGGCAACTGTCACACCCAAAATTTTGACCAATTTTTTTTATCCATTTAGTGTTTTTTTTATTGCAGCACCAACAATTAGTTTTTATTTATTTTAGATATGTTCAAAAATTTGGTTGTTTTTTCATTTATTGTATTCTATAAGTTTTATTGTTGTATTCCTTTTTTTTTTCTAGTTTAAAATTATAATTTAGTTTATTTATTTTTCTTTTTAAAAGAAGTTCCAAAAAAATATATATTAAGTTCCTTTATTTTTAAGATGTTTAGTTTAGTTTAGGATTAATCTTATTTTTACCTTTTAATTTTGGTCTTTTGTCCAATTTTAATTTTAGCTTGTACTTTATCTAGTCTATTCTAAACTAGATTATTCTAGTTTAGCATTATCTAAATTATTGTCATTTAGTTAATCTTTTAATTTATATTTGTAAGGTTAGTTTATTTCTAATTTTAATTTTTTATCAGTTCATTTTTTTTATTATTTTATTTTTATTTTTTTTATCTAAGTTTATACCATAATTGTTAATTTAGTTGTTTAGTTAAGTTCAAATTAGGAGTTAGTTTTAGGATTAATTCGATTTCAGTCTTATTTTAAGTTTTTTCCTATAACTATTTCAAGTCATTAACTCTCGTTTAAAGTTTATCAAAATTTATCAAAATATTGCAATTTTATAACATGTCGTGCATCATTACATGTATAATGTTGCAAATCTCACCAAAAAAAAAAACAGTTTCTTTTAAAGGAAAATTAGTACAAGGATTCAAGTTGAAGACAATTAATAAATGCAGTCTGTTTGATACTAGAATTCATGATCCATTTAAGTACAAAAAAAAAGAATATGTCACAACGAAGATCATTGTTTTGCGCTCTGAACCACCAGTCTACAGGTTCCTCCCTGTGAACTCTTTGAGCCTGTATGGACATGTAACGCTTCACGCCATCATCATTTGGGCTCAACCTAGTCCCTCTCACCAAGCAGCTCCAAAGTGTACATGAAAAATAACAAGAAATGTGAGAATTTTGTTAGGTCCTGCAGGAGATGTACTGATCACAGTAAACACTAAATAATGTGGAAATGTATACAAACCAATGTGTTATAGGACTGCATATCGCCACTCTTACCAAGCATCAAATAACATTTTCAACCTACTTTACTACACAATGTTACAAGGAATTTCAAAGCAGATGTCAGATAACAGAAAGATACAGCAAGGAACACCATCCTAGTTGATTTGTTTGTTAGAAATAATGAAAAGAGAAAGTTTCAGACCTGCTGCAATCTTGGCAGGACCCACAGGAGGTCATTTCGGTATAACCTATAAGCTGTTTGGTGTTTCCTGCAGTCCAAACCAAGATCTGTCATTCAGTTTACCCCAAAGTGTGATACAATCCCTTGTACCCAAAGCCTGCAACTCAGCTCCTTTGCCAAAACATGAAAAAGCTCTCCTCTCCATAACATGACCTGCAGTTTGAGGTAGACATAACATCAGCATCAAAACAAAAGAAACCTGCTACGATCACAACAACACATCAAAGCAGTATTTTGTACAGCAAACAAAAATTCAAAAAGGAATACAAGGAACCCAGGCCAGCTGCAGAAGGTAGAAATAGGTCTTCCTGTAGGGCAACCAAAACCCGGTATCTCAGCTCTTTACACCAAATTACGAAAGCTCTTGCTCCAAGTAAAACAAGACCTGCACCGAAAGGGACAACACCTCAGGTCAAAGCAAAATACAGATCAATACTTTTGAGGGAAGCAACCAGATTGAGAAAGAGGAATCTATGGATATAAGAGGGGGGCCATAACAACAATGATGGATAACAAAAAAAAGCAAGCCAAAAAACGAAAAACACTGGAGTCAATATCAAAAAACTCACGAAAAAAACCTTCAAGCCTTGGCCTTCTCCGACTGTGTAAAGCATATCCGCGGCTACCACTCCATCAACCCTTCAACCACAACTCATCACCACCATCTCAGCCACTCCAACACCTTTCTACACGGCCTTTCGAAAACCCCTCTTCTGCGAAAATCCCACCAAATTTCAGAACGAACCATCATCCATCATAACACACCACCGTCACCTTCAACCTATTCGAACCACCACCCCCACCGTTTCTCCCCGAAATCACCATGGCCCTGTTCTTCTTTCTTTTCCGCCTTCCACCGCCAGGCACACCTCGTATCAGACAACAATAATACAAAAACAAGCAAAAGGGGTAAACAAGAATCAGAAAGAAGAAGAGAAGGAGTTGGGTTCAAAGACGCTTAGGAAAGATTCTCACTCTCACCTTGACGAGTTCCACGGGAAGCCTCCTGTTGAGTAATATCTATGAACTTTTAATATGTTGTTTTTGTATTGACCCCCTATTTGACTCTGAAATGATGTTGACGTTGCTATTTGCAATTATATTACTTGTTGCTGATAAATGCATGCTCGTTCCCGTGTTTTGTTGTGCTTGAACGCGTCTCAATCTTGTATGTTTTTAGTTAAGGACTTGACTCTCGCGTCCGTAGGAGTCTCCGAAGCTTTCTGATGTTTAGGTTCAGTTCGGGGAAGGATTTTGGGGGGGATTCAGGTCGTTATGTTAGGGTTCGGAGTTAACGCCACCGGAGATGATGACAACCTCCGCCGCGGTTTCGTCTTCTCCGGCGTTATTCTTAGGTTTCCGGCGAACTTGATGGGTAAATGAGAACGGTTTCGGCGAGGCTCCCGAGAGATGAGCGAAAATGAAGATGACAGTGAGAAAGGCCATGGGAGAGTGTTGAGTGTTACGCTGTGAGGATCTTCAAAGGTGAGCGATTTTTTTTTAGAGAAGCGCTGTGTGAGAGGATCGTAATGTGAGGGCCTTTAGAACTATCATCGATCGGCCTTCTTTCTTTTTCGTTAGCGTGTTTCTCTGAGTTTGTGAAGGAGTATAACCCTAGCTCTCCCCTTTGCATTGAACCAACCGAACCGGGTCGACCCATGACCCGGTCGGTCTAGCCTAATAGTAATTTGGGCCTTGCCCAATCCATTTGACACTGCTAAACCTACCCTCTGTCTTCTGGTATTGGCCCCTCATTTTATTCTTATTTTGTTTTCACTTGTTTTTATACCTCTTTTTTTATTTATTCTTTTTTGTCTCTATTTATTCTTTTTTTATTCATTATCTCAAAGAAATAGAAACAAATTTGATATTTATTTGATGTATTATTTATTGTTGTTTAAGTTTAATTTAGTTAGTTAGTTATTTATCTTTTGACCAAATTTTTTGTATAATGTATGCTTATATTTTCTTGCTCTGTATTTAAGCGTATGATGATAGTGTTTGACTCGTATGAATTTGGGCTTTATCCTCACATTTTCGACTAAAATTCGCTAAGATAGAAGACAAACCCATTTGTCTTCCCGAGAAAATGAATCTCTTTAAAAATTTAATTAATATCTTGGTCCAACGCCAAGCAAAATATTTCCGTCTACACTTCGCACGCACGTAAGTCGGTCTTATGATCGCCATCTGCACAATCCTTTTTACGCGCCTTAACTAATTTTAGCGAGGAATAGAACTCCGGAGTCTAGCATTCCGCACGTTCTAGAACGAACGACAACTGGGCTAGCCCCACGCGTTTTGTTTGTTCAATCCTTCGTTATTAATCACCTCGGTTCTAAAACGTCAAAAAACATACTTCAATTAAAGTACGAAAAAGGAACTCCGGAGTCTAGCATTCCGCACGTTCTGGATTGAACCGCAAATGGGCTAGCCTCACGCGATGGTTCAATCACCATTCGTATATCAGATATTCAAACCTTAAATTAATTAAATTACGAAAGAAGGAACTCCGGAGTTTAGCATTCCGCACGTTCTGGATTGAATCGCAAATGGGCTAGCCTCACGCGATGGTTCAATCACCATTCATAAATTAAAATATTTAAATCATCTATCAATTTAATCGTATGAAAAAGGAACTCCGGAGTCTAGCATTCCGCACGTTCTGGATTGAATCGCAAATGGGCTAGCCTCACGCAATGGTTCAATCACCATTCGTATATTAAAATATTCAAATCTATTTAAATTAAATTACGAAAAAGGAACTCCGGAGTCTAGCATTCTGCACGTTCTGGATTGAATCGCAAATGGGCTAGCCTCACGCGATGGTTCAATCATCATTCGTATACCAACAAATTTAAATCATTTTTATAATTAATTATCGAAAGACAAAATTCCGGAGTCTAGCATTCCGCACGTTCTGGATTGGACCGCAACATGGGCTAGCCCCACGCGATGTGTTCAATCGCCCTTTTGTTTAAAACATCTTAACAAAGTCAAACACTTTCTTCTAAAAACGAACATTATTTAAATCATTCTATCTCTCGAACAAGCTAGCGCTTCAGCCTCCACCGCGAGTATAAGCCAACGCTTAACAGTAGAATGCGTTTTAAACAATCGTTCAATTTAAAATCACAAACCGTAGTAGCACGAACTACGAAGCTCTGACTTTCCCATTGCACAGGGGAATACGTAGGCACGGAGATTTTAATCCTTCGCGAGCACAATAATAAAAAACTTAACCTTTCTCTGTAATAAATAATAATTTTCTTTTCCCTTTAATAAGCAATCTTAGTAAACTTTAATCATAAAGAAGACAATAATAATAAGCTAACATTTAAAAGCGCAAATTAGACTAAGAGGTTCCCGTTGAGTACAACGGACGTGAGGGGTGCTAATACCTTCCCCTTGCGTAACCGACTCCCGAACTTAGAATTTGGTTTCGTAGACCATTTCTTATCCTTCCTTTAGGTTGTATCTATATCTCCCTTTTCTCTCGTAGAATAAATAGAATTAGGTGGCGGCTCTGTTGTTTTGTTTTAGGATCGTATTTTTCGAGGTACGACATCAACTGTGCAATGTAAGAAGTCAACTCCTGACTTTTTAAGTCCAAAATCATGAAATTCATATTAAAATTGATCATTGGACAAAATTTTATCAAGGAATGATGGATGAATCATCAAAAATCAAGAAAACCTAAAGTTACCATTTTGGGAGAATTAGGGTTACCAAAAATAGTATGTTTTGACCACTTTGACAGCCATGGTCAAGAGGGGTCATCCCAAAATCCAAAAGTCAAATAAAAATTTCACCTGGACTTTTTAATAGAGGGCATTCCAAGCTTCAATTCCATAGCTGGATCATCTTCATAGGATCAAGATTGAGGGAGATATGATCTTGATAAGTTTGGCAAAGCTAGGGCAAGGCAAGGCCTGGGCATGCCAGAGGCCAGTCATTTCTTCAAGCACTTGGTGTACCAAATGTCCAGTAAGATTACTCTATCAAGGAGGCTCCAAATGAATTTTTTTGAATATCAAAGTTTTTCATGAGTATGTCCTCTACAACTTTGATGTTTGAAATTTTTTCATTTGAGCAATGGTTGAAGAGACAAAAGTGTTTAAAGTAAGGAGGTGGAGGCTGACTTTTTGCCCTAAGGCTTGGCCAGTTTGATGCGCCCATGGAGACAGTTTGGTTTTCTTGTGTTCAAAGTTATTTTTGATCAATTTAGAGGCTTTCATTCTTGTTGATCCCAACTACAAACATGTTCTGTTAATTATTCTTGATCATTGGCCTTCAAAATCATCAATTTTCATGACATAACTTGAGAGAACATCACCATCAAAGATAATATTTTTTATCGCTTTTGGATTGCTCAGCAAGGAAGGCATTTTGAGATCTGATGCACCAATTCAGCCCGGTTCACACGCATGAAGCCTATGCCCTTCATCTTTTGCTTCTTTTATGCATACATCCTCTTACATGATCATGCCATACATATGTCACATGCACCATAATGGAATAAATTCAGAATTGAAGTAGAAATCCAATGCCATTGTGGGTCAAGTTGCAACAAGCATTGCAACATCACTTCATCATCACTCTTCATCAGCATGGTTTCACTATAAGCTCCATGCGCTGCATTCACATGAATAAAACCCCAAACACATGGATCCACTTCATTCTTCAAATTGAAACTCACACCTACATTGCTTTTCACACCATCATTAACCTAAACTGAGTTTTAACCATCAACTGAGATGGTTAACTCCTAACCACACTTATAAATGCAACTTCTGACAGAATTGCACACATTTTTCACCTTTGCTCGATTTACACCTTCATTTGCTCTGAATTTCTCTTTGAGTTTCGAAGAATTCTCACTGAATTCTAATAACAATCTCCATTGTTCTTCTCATTATTTAGCATCACCTTCATCATTTCTTCATCCTCAAGCTCATTGAATCAAAATCAAGTGACTGGAAGTTCAAATCCTCAAGCAATCACATCAAGTTCAGTTTGCAATTTCTCACTGTTTTCTTCAAGATTCAAAGGCCTATAGACTTTATTTTGCTCTTCAAAAGTTCAAGCACAAACTAGGATCTCTTGATTTCTGTTGAATCAAGCTTCTGCATAACTTCAGGATTGAAATCCTCTGCACTTTTTTTTGCCTCGATTTAGCCTGTTTCTTGCTTGGTTTGTGTGGTATGAAGCTCACTATGAGTGTTGGAACATCTATTTAGTTGATATGCACCTTAGGTGCTTAGATCCATATTTTTAGGGCAAACTTGTGGCCTTTGATTCCATCTGTGTGTGAGTGTTGTTTGTGAAATCTAAGTGTGGATTTGAGATCTCCTCAACCTTAGCTTTAATTTGATGTATGGAAGGTGAATTTCTAGGAACTTTTGATGTGCCTTGTAACCACCCCAAATTTTCCCTCACCCATTCACACCATGGCTTGTGATCTCCCCATATGCATAAGCTCAATCATAGCATCTCATATTACATTTTTGAGTCACTACATTGGTTCTGAGTCATCTGCATCTAGGGTTTGTGATCTGGGCGATCCAAGAGTTTCTTGAGCTACTCCAAAGGTCATCAATCACTTCAAAGGGGTCCATGTATGTTCAAGCATCATATTATATCCCCTCAAAGTCAAAAAATGTCAAAGAATCACAAGAACTGAAAATGGCATGGAAACAGAGCCAGGTTATGAGGATCATGCATATCAAGTTTCATGAAGAAATTCCATGGGGAAGGCATCTAATCGAGAGATGACTTCTTGAGCAAGTCAGTGCAAAATCAGGACATCTGAGGCCCCCAATGACCCGACCAAGGGGTGTTCTTCGTCATTTTGATTGCATATGATCTTTATTTGATCATAGAGGATGCCAGAAGTTCACAAGACTGAAGAATTTCGAGCCACTTTGCAGGATTGCCTTGAATTGGAGAACTTGCAAATTCTCATGGCAAGCCTTTATGTGACTTCAATGCGACTTCCAATCATCACGCAAGCATGGACCATGGCCTTAAATCCTGAATGCCACAAAGAATCTCCAAGTTTCACGACTTATGCTTCGAGAAGCCACAACGGGGCCAGGCTTGTACCAATTTGCAAAAGCCCATGTGGCTATGCCTCTACTTGTTGCAATTCCCCAAAATCTGATCCATAGGCCTGAGCCACACCAGTTATTCTTACTAATGAAAGGCCTTACAAATACGTTTCCCGCGAAACATCCCAATCAATTGGAGTCTCATTGATTTTTAAGCGTCACTAAAATTTCAAAGTGGTTTTGAGTTTATTTTGAATATTTAATTTGATAGGCCGTGGGTTAACTTATTGCATTTTTTTGTTAAGAAAAATGACAAGTATGGTTTCTTTGATTCATTGTTTTCGAACCTAAGGAGGACGGCTTGTTGGAATTGATTCTTTGATTTCAAAAAGGGAAAGGAGGAAAGGAATTTCATGGTATCGTATTGGACTCGGATTCAAACGGCATTTCACGGGCCTTTTGTGGTGTTATGTGTGATTGGGAGTATGTTGGATTTGGATGCACATATGTTTGGAGTCATGATTCATTTTATGTTGCTATGTGTTAGTCAAGGTGCATTGTTCTCAAGCATGTTAGTGTTGATATTTCCCAAGTTTTGCAAGATATTGATGATCCTGATTAGTGCATTGTCAAAATAAATGGAAATGAAAACCAAAGACAACAAGACTAAAGAATTTGAATGCATAACATTTTGTGTTAATTGTTGAAGGCTCAAGGCCATGCTCCAAAAGTCCTAACTACACTTCAAACATCCATTGCTATCCCAATATTTGTTCATGTTACAAATTCGGATTCTATTTGTTACAAACTCATGGCAGTGCAAATTAAAATTAATATTTGTTCATGTTACAAATTCTGATTCTATTTGTTACAAGCTTACGGAAGTGCAAATTAAAAGGATAATTCTAAGTCCAATCCTACGAAGAGCAGTGATGATTTTTGACATTGAGGATGGAAAGTTCCTGGAATGTCGAATCAGGCGATGATGATGATGTACCAAGGCTGCGGCAGTAACAGTTTGGGACCGATGCCGGCAATAACACTCAACAAAGGCCAGCACCTCCTGTAGCTCCGCAATCAAGTTCTCTTGCTCAGATAACTTTTCAAGGTCTTCATTCTTAATGACCTGCACAAGACACCAGTTGAAATTCCAATTCAGCACAGGCATTTTTTTTTGCAGCAGTGAAAATATGAAATTTATTTAGCAGCAAAAGTCACAACATAGTAAGCATTGCCTCAGAACCATTAAATCAGATGGAAGCCAAAACACCTATTCACACAAACACTTTGAAGCTACAATGTTACCTTACAAATTAAACAAAATTTATGAGAAAATAAGGTTACGCATGTGGCCCCTCTCCATCTCCAATAAGCCATTGATGGGAGTCTGGTTCAGAGAATTGGAAAGAACAGAATAATGATTCAAAGAAAGACTTTCCTTCACCAGCCAGCAAAGATGCATCAGTTCTTGCTCTTATTGGCAATGATGTACCTCACCAGACTACCCGGGTGTCTCAGGATGAACACAAACATGATGAACCTCATGAAAATCTCCTGAAACGAAATTGTCCAGTGTTAGTTCTCCAAGAAAAGTACCTTTGAACTCTTTGAGCACAATTGACTTTGAAAAGGTTCCTGATACTTTGATACCTGAATACAATTCTTCTCTTTTTACCTGCCTGCCACTCTTGTACTCTCAGCAGCTACAAGCCTCAAGCCTACGACTAAAACCAAAAAAAAACCTGCACAAATTGAGAACATATTAATACAACCAGGATAAAAGATAGTCTAAATTCTGAACCTGTTCTCTTTACACGACCATCGTCATCGAAGCACCTGGACTGAATGGTGATTGGTTTAGTCCCGGTTCTGATTTTAGGCAGTGGTTCCAGTTCTATGTAGTGTCTGATATCTCTCTTCTCCTCTATCTGTAATAGAATTGAATATGTTATATCAAACATATACAAAAAAAAGAAGAGATTAAAACTGCTCTTACAACTCCTTGGTAGATTCTGCTTGGAAGAGTTCTACTTCTTGGCAACATTGTTATTGCTATTTGATTGTGATTTTTAGTGAAAGTGAATGAGGACATACCAAAATGCAGCAATCCAAGATACTCCCAATGCAGTCTCCCAATGTAGTCTGATGTTCAAGAAGTTCTTAACGGCTCTATGAACAGCTTTAGGATATATAATGTTTATCCAAGATACTTCCGTGTCAGTGGTTCAGGCAATGTTAGACCTTTGGAGGAGGATGGTGCTGTTAATGTTGATCTCGTTTTGAATTGTGAGCAGTTTGAGTGGTGGGCCTTTAAAGATGTTAATCCACCAAATATAAGTAGATTTTGTGGAGGTTTGACAGGACCTATGGCAATCATAATATCTGAGGGAACACCACCACAGGGTATTCTTGGTGACACACTCAGCAAGTTCAGCATATGGGGGCTTTACATGACCTTTGCTCTAGCTGTTGGACGCTTCATCAGACATCCAGCTCCTCCATTCAGCTTCACGACAACAGCCGTACCACACGTCATCACAGGACACCTAATCAAGAATGAAAACAAGTCATAGAAACAATATAAGAAAAAAGAAGAAAAGAGAGTTGAGGAAGCACAACATCAGTGTCTCAGTGTCCATGACAGTTCCATTTCTCTCTTCTCCGATCCATAACAAGCAGTGCCCGTACTCAGATTGTCACAATGAAGGAAGACTGTTGCAAGGCCTTAGAAGTTGTTCACCAGTTATGGTTGGAGGTACTTGGAAAACTGAAAGATTACATACGTGGCCCCAAGTTCAATGGGTATCAATCTCTGCACATTGTGGTAATGGGTGAAGGCAAGGTTCCCCTCGAAGTACAAGTTCGAACAAAGATATGCATTCACAAGCCGAATTTGGATTCGCCGCACATTGGAGGTACAAAGAAGATCACTGTCAGCTTTCTTCCTATGTGCTTCAGATGGTTGAGTGGGCTCGTTGGGTTGTCACCTGGCAGTGCGAAGCAATGAGTAAAGATTCTACTTCTGTTGGATGTGTCGGTTCAATCAAGCCATCTTGCAAATTCCCTTCTCATGCTGATAATTGTCAATATTCTTACAAGCCTGATTGTGCCCAGGATGGGCCAGTGTTTGTTATCATGATTGAAAATGATAAAATGTCTGCTCAAGAATTTTGTGCAAACTCAACAGCACTGGATTTGTTGGAGAGAGCTGGGCGAGCAAGCTGAAGGTTGACAACATATAGGTTCCCTTTGAAGGAAGAATTGGCAGCAATGGTTCTCATAATCTGACCCTGCAAAATTTGAAATTGCCACAATGGTTAACATGGTAACAAGCAGTGAAATTAAGTTTACGACAGTAAAAAGGGAGAAACTAATACAATCCAAAGCCAACTATCTCAGTTCATTTCAAAGTCAAGTTCAACAAAGAGGCATAAACAGACAAAAACCATAGCAGAAGCATCAGCAGGATTGCAGGGTCAAAGTTTCACAAAATAGGAAAGAACAAGTTCTGTTACGAAAAAAGGAGAAGCAAACATAGCCAGAATGAAAAATTGCTTCAGTTAAACCTAAATTTTTGAAACCCTAATTCTCACTATAAAAACCAGGACGAATTCATGGACATGATATCTAATCATTCACAACGGCATCAAAAAAACACACACAAGAAGAAAACCCTACTGCATAATACAAATTTCACACAGAGAAAACCCTAATTGTTTTCCCTTTTTAGAGGGCAACCGGGCCGGGTTCGGGTCAGCTTGACCCGACCGGCGTTCACCCAGACCCAGCGCCCCTTTGGGCCTCATCTGTTGGGTTCTCAGCTTGCGTTTTGTTATTTTTTCTGTGTTGTGCTTATTAAGTTTTAACAGCCCCCCCCCCCTTTTTTTTAATAATACATACTTTAATTTCTTTAATATTTCTTACTTGCTTCTTTTCTTTTTTTAAAAAAATAATAATATTCTAAAAAAAAACATTCATAGTAATTAGTTTATTTTAGTTGTTTTGTTAATTAAATTAGGTCAATAATTATATATAAAAATATAAAAAAAAAGAGAGAAAGCATTTTTATTAGGTAGTTATATAAGGTGAAGTTATTTTAGTTAATTTGTTAATCCTTTCCATTAGTTAGTCCCATTTCAATTTAGTTAGTTATCTTCCGTTCGTTTTCATGTGTACGATCATTCATATCATCTTGTAACTCTCCTTGTATCATGAACATGTTTCTATTTTCGGCTTGCATCCTAGTATTAATTTCACTTTCACTTTATTTCTTTCTTTCGTGCTAACTTTTCAGGTGGTAAGTACTCCGAGAAGTGAATTTGCCTTCACTTCTCGCATTTCCTTTTCATCTCCTTTGTGCATTATTGTTGCATTTTTTGTATGTGTATTGGAGTGAGCTTGCTCCTCCCTGTTTATTATACCTTCTTTCTCCAAGCAACTTGTCTTCTTAAGTGAAGCAAGTTGTTTTGCTTCTCTTTGCTTCTTGATCTTTTTATCTGCTTCTCTCCTTGGTGGTCCTTTGAAGATCGTTCTCTTGAACCTCACAAACCCTAGGGCTTCCAAGCATGATAATACTTAGGGTTGATTAGTTCCCCCACTTAGCTTTTACCTTTGTGTCTCTTTGAGTTTTCCCTTCTCACTTCATAATCAGGGACTAAACCCTAAAGGTTTTAAGGCTTTGTGATTAAGATTATTCCTGCATCCTTCTATTAGGATGGAGTGTATAACTTTAATCCTAAGTGTTAAACCCTTAATGTGTTTAACTCCTTTAATCAATCCACTTAATAACTATCAAGACTTCAAGCTTGTAACTTGGGCCTTGCGTTAGGGTTCTAATTCTTCCTTAATTGGTTAAGAAGGACTAACCCTAGTGTTAATGGACAAGTCCCCCTCAGGTTGTCTTACAAACCATAAAACTCACTTCTCCATCATATCAGTAAATAAAATCCACTTAACAAAGGCTTTGTTTTGTCATGAGTTTAATCCCTAATCATGGATTAAGTTGAGGAGCTTTCCTCAGCTTAAACATCCTCATCTATTATCCTTCTATTAAGATGGTGTAATGAGCCTGTTTAATCCCTGATTATGGCTTAATCTCATTACTTAACACTAAACAAAAACCACAAAAACATCTAAATAATCATAAGTAGGTTAATGATCTTAATCTTTCACCATGGTGATTACGTGTGAGAAGCTGACTTCACACTTAAGGTATTCTCATTACCCCTAATCAGAGGGAAGATGTGATGAGTTTACTAAATCCATTGGTTTAGGCTTAAGCTCATTAACTTATGACAAACTCTCAAAAGCAATAAAAGACTGAAAACTCAAAAACAAACAATAATCGTCTCCTTCGGGATTCTTTTCTCATCACCTTCACTCACAAACGAGAACTCGCTTCTTCCGTCTAATGCAAGACAGTTTGCACCTGAGCCAGACAGGTCATACACTTGAGCATAGACAAGCAGGCAGTTCACAAGTCAATTCATCTTTCAGTCTCTTTGGGTCGAACTACGGTGTTCTGACTTCCTCATTGCACGAGAGGATACGTAGGCATAACTTAACAGTTATCGAACAAAAGTCTCTGTATATTCCCCCTCTTTCCAGCTTTATTCTTCAAGCCTCATAGTCTTGAGCATTTCACTCCTGTCCTTACACTGACACTGTATATATTACACTTCACACTTCTTTTACACTGACACCTGTACATTTTCTTCCAGCCTCCTTATACACAAATTGCACTGACACTACCCCTTTAAAACACAAATCTTTTAAGCGTGGATCCCGTCGAGTACGACGGACAATCTGGGTGCTAATACCTTCCCAGGTTGTAACCAACCCCCTTTCTCAGTCTCTCTGGTTCGCAAACCCTCTTATCCATATCTTTCTAGGTCTATGCAGCATTGCCTTTCCTCCGGGATAAAAATGCCTAGCTGGCGACTCTTTTCATTCCCTGTGAGTTCACTCCTGTGTGTCCTCACACCTCCTCTCGCCGACCGTTCGCGTCTGTACCATATTTGAGCCCAGTCTCATCTTTTGGGAGCGGCAGCTTGGCGACTCTGCTGGGGACCCTTATACTGTAACCAGGGCTTCTGGTTCTTTTTGTGGGTTCCTCCTAGCGCTTGTTTGATTTGTGTTTACTGGGGTGTTATGTGTTATTTGTGCTTGTTTATTTATTTTATTGCTTTATGTACAGTTGTTTTATTGCTTTCTCTATAGCTTTACACATATCATACTGTCATACTGTATCTGGCTGGATCTGGTTTTGCTTTGGTGGGTGGGGTTCTATTGAGAGTTGAGGTCCTATACCTGGGACCTGAGTGACACCTAGGCTAGAGTGGTTCATGTTCTTTCCCATTCCATTTCGGTCTGGTGCGGGAATATGAAACACGGTTTAGATGTGGGTTTCTTCTTGAGAACTCTGTGCTACAGATTTTCTGTGGTGCTAGGGCTATCTGGGAAGCCTGCTAAGTCTGGATGACCTTTAGTATTGACCTTCAGAAACTGAGGTGAATTAGAGGTGGATTTTTTATGGTTATTGTAAACACTGTACCTCCGGGTTAGAAGTGTTTACACTTCTCATAACTGATCCAAGTCTGAGGATCCTTGTTTTAGAACATCACCTGTGAGGGGGTTGGGCTGTTTACAGGTTTGCAGGTACCCTTGACCTCAGCATACCCTGTTATTGTGTTTTGATTAAGAGTACTCCATTTTGGAACAGTTCTTGTGATTTTTACCCGGGACATGTGACTCTTTATTTGAGTCCCCCACCTTGGTTACTGGACTTATGAACCTCCATCTGGATTTCTTGAACATACATGGACTTATATCAGAGCACTTGATCAGATCCAGCTCAGTCACAAACCCTTGCATATCATTTGCATACATCATCATTGCATCATTTAACATGTGTTTATTTGTTTTTCAGGGTATCCATATCATATTTTGGCTTGGTTTTGACCCCCTTCATCAGCATAGACCCCTGTTCATCAGCCACCTGCTTCAGTCACCTGCATCACCAGTCTCAGCCTGTCAGTGGCCCACCTTCTAGTATCAGTTATCATCATCAGCATCAGTTTCAGTTTCTTCAGCAGCATGGCACCCAAGAAGAGCACCATCTCCTATCATTTCTTTGAGCTTGAGCTAGCTGGCATCAGGAAGATCCAGGCCCTGATTACTCCAGACCATATACCACTATTCAGAGAACATTATGGAGGCATACTTGATGTGGTTATGGATTTGGACCCTTCCCAGAGGAGCTTGATTCATACTTGCCTGCAGTTCTATGATCCCCCTCTGAGGTGCTTCACCTTCCAGGATTTTCAGTTGGGGCCTTTATTAGAGGAGTATTCATCATTGGTTGGTATACCTGTCAGGGATGGAGTCCCTTTCAACCCTGAGATGGCTTTTCCTAGTAATGAAGAGTTGGCAAGAGCATTGCATTTGGAACCCTCTCTGATTGGACAAAACATGACTACCAAGGTTGGAATCTCTGGCCTACACTTGGATTTCTTGACTTCTCAGGCTACCCTGAAGGCCTCTTTGGGAGAGTGGAAGGCAGTCTGTGCTTTATTGGCCCTTAGCATATACGGGGTCATACTTTTTGCAGATGAGCCTAAATTTGTTAGCAAGAGTGCCATTCACCTTTTCATTCTGAGGAACCCAGTGCCCACCTTACTGGGAGATTTTTACTACTCTGTTCACCAAAGGAATGAAAAGCAAAGAGGAAGATTGGTGAGGTGTTGTGCTCCCCTGTTCCATACCTGGCTGCTCAGACACTTGCCCAAGACTGATGCATTCTTGAATCCTCACCAGCAAAAGAATTGGGCTAGAAGACTCACTGCTTTGACCTCAGCTGACATCAGGTGGTGCACTCAGAGCACCAAGGGTAGGGACATCATTATTGGTTGTGGACAGTTCCCCAATGTATCCCTGATAGGAGTGAAGGGTTGCATCAATTACAACCCTCTGTTATTCAAAAGACAATTGGGCTATGCATTGGTCCACCCTCCTAGGGCACAAGATTTGGCTGAGACCCTTTATTGTGAGATTAAGCCTAATCTGGCCATTGTCAGGCAAGCATCCTGGGCTTGGGATAATGTCCAGACCAAGGGAATGGCCATTTTGGGAAGATGCAACAATGTAGCCTCAGCTCAGTACTATGAGTGGTCTCATGCTAGGGCTCAGATTTCTGGGATGCCCTTCACCATCGAAGATGCACCTGGACCATCCACAGCACCACCTCCAGCCACTGTCATCCTGGAAGAATTTGAGAAACTAAAGGAGAGGAATGAGAACCTGTCTCAGGCTCTACAGAAGACCCTCTGGGAGAGGAGTGATGGTCGGCTGGACATTGAAAGGTTGGAAAAGCTAAAGGTGGAGCATCTAGCTAGGATTGAGAAGTCAGAGGACTACATTAAGAAGTCGAGGGCTGGAGAGCAGATCTTGAAGAATGCCTGCAAGGAGGCTCAGTTCCAGAAGGCCAGGACTGATCTGTATCTGAAAGAGAGTCAAGCGAGGTGGGTCAGGATCACCGAAGCTCGCACTCTGGAAGATAAGAGGACTCAGGACAAGATTGAGCAGTTGGAGGCTAGTACAAAGGAGCAACAGGAAGCCCTGCTAGCAGCCCAGAGAGAGATCTCAGAATTGAAGATTAGAGCTGGTGTGAAGAGGTCAAAGGACCAGAGTCAACACAAGAAGCTAACTGCAGCTGTTACTACCCGGAATCTCCTTATCAGGAATCTCACAGAGCGTCCAGCTGATCCTGTGACTGAAGCACTTCTAAAGGAAGTTCAGGAGGATGAGTTTGGTCTTGGTGTCTGACCTTTTGTTTGTTGTTGCTTTCATTTTCATTGTACTTTTCCTTTTTTGTGTTGTATTTTGACCCCTCAGAGGGCATGTATTGTAAAAAACCCAACTATGTATCATTTACTTTTTGTAATATATGTATCAGTTTATTCTATCTGGGTTTCTTTCAAGCAACATCACAAGCATCTCCCTCAAGGGTCTGGAAAGGTCAAAACCAAGTGCCAAGCCGGATACCTTGGAAGCAAATAAGCATACTGCATTGCATGCTAACCTTTGTTTGTTTTGTAGGTTTGTTTTGTTTTTGTTACTAACTCTGTTGTGATCTCAGGAACTATTGCTCGACGTCGGGTATTCCCACTCAACCGTCCACACAGATATCCCACCCGCAACAACCTTCCGGGTATACAGATGGACCAGGTACAACAGGATCTTACAGAGGTCAGGAATCAAATGGCCAATGAGAGGTTGGAGATGAGAAATCAGATGACCCAGTTTATGGAGGTGATGAATGGATTGGCACAGAGCCAAGAAAGATTAAGAGCTTTGGTAGAAAGGCAAACTCAGGAAGACCCCCATCTAGGGACTGGAGGAACAAGCAACAATGAGAGGGCTCAGCCTCATGTCAACCCACCTGTGTTTGGCCCTCACCTTCATCCAGAAATAAACATCCCTGCTAATGTACAAGGGAATGCTACTGCAGGCAGAGTACTCCAAGAAGACGCCCAAGAAGATCAGTTCACAGTGATGGGAGCTGGGGATGAGGCCTATGACAGAAGGCTAGATGAAATTGCTGAGAAATTAAGATCCCTGGAGTCTCAAAACTCCTTGGGTTTTGATGTTATGGACATGGGACTAGTGGACGGGGTCAGGATTCCCCACAAGTTTAAACCTCCGTGCTTTGAAAAGTACAACGGAACCTCCTGTCCACGGACCCACTTGCAATCTTTTCTGGGGAGGCTGAAGGCATATACCATGGACGAAAAGCTATGGATGTTTTATTTCGAAGATAGCTTGACAGGAGCTTCAAGGGAATGGTACTCTCATTTGACTAGAGCAACTATCAGGTGCTGGAAGGACCTGGCTGAGGCCTTCATTAGACAATACCAGTACAACTTGGATATGGCTCCCAACAGGACCCTCCTGATGGGAATGTCACAATCATCCAAAGAAAGCTTCCGGGAGTACGCCCAGAGGTGGAGACAGCTGGCTGCTGCTGTCCAGCCACCCATGTCGGAGAGGGAGATGGATGACATGTTTATGAACACCCTCCAAGGAACGTACATTGACAGGCTAGCTGCCTTTTCTTCTACCAGCTTCGCTGATGTGGTTATAGCCGGAGAGAGAATTGAGAGCCTGTTAAAGATGGGCAAAATTTCTGACAACGGTGCTAGCTCGTCCAGCAACCCAAGAAAGCCTTTTGTGGGACCTAGAAGGACTGGTGAGACTAATGCTATCCATACCAACAGGGGCAGACCCCAGTATGTTCATAGGTCTGTGGCAGCAGTCACCATTCCCGCTCCGATTCATCCACAACCAGCGTACCAACCACAGCAACAACCCCACTACCAGCAACAAGCTCAATATCCACCTCAGAGAAATTATAACAACAACAACACCAGCAACAACAATCAGCAAAGACTGTATCAACAGAGACCATCTCAGGCCAATAGGGTGATTGATCCGATCCCCATGCCTTATGCCACATTATTGCCACAACTCCTGAAACTCAACCTGGTTGAGCTAAGGACATTGGCGCCTCCAGATCCTACTAGTCTACCCAGAAATTATGACGCCAGCGCCAGATGTGCTTTTCACTCAAATGCACCTGGCCACAGTACAGAGAAGTGCAGAGCTTTGCACATGAAAGTACAGGATCTGGTGGATTCCAAAGCTCTAAACTTTGCACCCCCGCCAAATGTTAATAAGAACCCTATGCCCAACCACGGAGGACCCAGAATCAATGCTATTGAAGAAGATAAGCCGTCTTACTTGATAACCGGTGTGGGGCAGATTCGGACACCCTTGGTAGAGATTAAAGCTCAACTCCTTGAATGTCAAATATTCCCCGGGTGTGAGCTAGGATGTGCTTATTGCAACATTTCGGTGAATGGGTGTGATGACTTGAGAAATGGCATAGATGGTCTCATCCAGAGTGGCCTGCTTCAAATCACAACATCCATACCTTCGAATCCAGCAAATTCTTTGACAACAATCCCCGAGTCTTCTACAACTGCAACAACAATTATTCCGAACAACTCTTCAGTTTCATCAACAAATGCTTCATCTGTTACCTCAACGGACCAAATATCAACAAACATCCCTTCTACAACTTCAGCACCCCTTCATTCAGAATCTCCTACAACAGCAACACCCATCCAGTCAACAGTGTCTCCTACAACTTCAACAACAAACAGTGAAAATGTCTCAACAGTTACAATTTATTATGATCCTGCGAATGATTCTGCCTACAACTCACAAAGTACCACTCCTGTCAGAGCACCGGTTACAATATACTATGATCCACAGACTATCATGGTCCCTTCTGCAGCTGCTATCAGTCCAGTCACTATCACGGTGCCTGGGCCAGTACCTTATGAAAGCAGTAATGCCATCCACTGGCATTACGGCTCCGATCTATACTGCGAAGGGCGGAAAATCACTCTTGAATCATCAACTTCTTCACCACATATAGACAATGTGGGGGGAGGCGGAGGCTTCACTCGAAGCGGGCGTCTCTTTGCCCCGCAAATTCCAAGACCCAATGCCGAAGCAGAAGCTGCTGCCAAGGCAAAAGGGAAGAGCACGGTGCAAGAAGAACAAATTGTTAAAGAAGCTTTGAAAACACCTTTTGATCAGGAAGTTGATGAATTCATGAGAATCATCAAGAAAAGTGATTACAAAATAGTGGACCAGCTTCACCAAACACCTTCAAAGATCTCCATTTTATCATTGTTGATGTGCTCCGAGGCTCACCGGAATGCACTACTAAAAGTCTTGCACGCAGCTTATGTGCCGGAGGAGATTACAGTCAATCAGTTGGAAGCTGTGGTTGGAAATGTTAACGCTAGTCATGGACTAGGATTTACCAACACTGATTTGACTACGGAAGGCCGCAATCACAACAAGGCTTTGCACATTACCATGGAGTGTAAGGGTGCAGTTCTTTCCCATGTACTGGTAGACACAGGGTCATCCCTCAATGTTTTGCCTAAAAAAGACCTTGTGAAGCTGGAGTATGAAGGATTGGCATTACGTCCCAGCAACTTAGTAGTGAGAGCCTTTGACGGTTCTAAGAGATCAGTTCTGGGAGAAATTGAGTTGCCTATAACGATTGGCCCACAAACTTTCAAAACGACCTTCTACGTGATGGACATTCAGCCGGCCTACATCTGTTTGTTGGGTAGACCTTGGATTCACGCCGCTGGCGCAGTTACGTCTACCCTTCACCAGAAGTTAAAATTCGAGTGGGAGGGCCAAGTCGTTACTATTTGTGGAGAGGAAGATATTTTTGTTAGCCATCTGGCTACATACAAATACATTGAGATGGATGGGGAGATCCACGAAACTATGAGTCAAGGGTTTGAGGCCTTAAACATAAATGAAGCATCCGCTGTACCTGGAACCTCAATGACATCTTACCAACAAGCCCGGAAGGTTGTTGAAGAAGGGACTGCCCAAGGCTGGGGCAAGTTGCTGCCCGTAGAGAAGAAAGAGGATAGATTTGGGTTGGGTTACAAACCAACTCAACAAGATCAAGCAGAGGCTGCTAAGGAGCCCAATTTTGTCAGTGGGGGGATGCTTGCCCCCGATGCAGTGAACAACTTGGAAGACGAGGATGAAGGCGACCGCAACCTGGAGAGTTGGATACGTCCAAAGATCCCGGGGAGCAGTATCTCAAACTGGTCTTCCCAGAAAATTATAAGAGTTACTCCTGCAGAGTAATTATTATTTCCTGTATTTTTAAGCATGCATCAAGTTTTGCATCTTGCCCAAGATGACAAGGCTCATTTTGTAATCGGGCCATCTGTAATTTTGTGCAACAAGATTAATCAATGAAATATCAGACATCTTTTGCAAATGAGTCTTTTTTCTTTTCCGCTCACTGTTTTTCCATTTTTCTTTTTGTACAAAAATAAATGGCAATGTTTTCAAAATGTTAGTTCATTTCACTTTTTTAAACAAGATTAAAATCAATCACTAAAATGAACAAACTGAACCCTTGCAGAGAGTGCCTTCCAGGCCGCACCGACAACAGCACGGCTATGACTTCGTATGACTTTGACAATCCAATCAATCAAGCTGATGAAGGGTTTGAAGAAGAGTATGAGCTTCCTGAAGAGCTAGCTAGGTTGTTGAGACAAGAGGAAAAGGTTATCACTCCTCATCAGGAGGAGGTCGAAACGATTAATCTTGGTACAGATGAAGACGTGAAAGAAGTTAAAATCGGGGCCTGCTTACAAGACTCAGTGAAGAGACAACTGATTGACCTGCTTCAGGAATATGTGGATGTGTTTGCTTGGTCTTATCAAGATATGCCAGGGTTGGACACCGACATTGTTGTGCACAAGCTGCCTTTAAGAGAAGATTGCCCGCCGGTTAAACAGAAACTGCGCCGTACTCGCCCAGACATGGCAATGAAGATCAAAGAAGAGGTACAAAAACAGTGGGACGCCGGGTTCCTTGCTGTAACTAGCTATCCGCCTTGGGTTGCTAACATAGTACTTGTGCCTAAGAAAGACGGCAAGGTGAGGATGTGTGTTGACTACCGGGATTTGAACAGAGCAAGCCCGAAAGACGATTTCCCATTACCTCACATCGATGTATTGGTGGATAACACGGCTCAGTTTTCGGTATTCTCCTTCATGGACGGATTTTCAGGATACAATCAGATCAAGATGTCACCTGAAGACATGGAGAAGACAACCTTCATCACACCCTGGGGCATGTTCTGTTACAAAGTGATGCCTTTCGGGCTGAAGAATGCTGGTGCAACATATCAACGGGCTATGGTAACATTGTTCCATGATATGATCCATAAAGAAATCGAATGTTATGTGGATGACATGATTGCCAAGTCCCTTACTGAAGAAGATCACTTGGTGAATCTGCTGAAGCTATTCAAGCGTCTGAGAAAGTACCAACTGAAGTTGAACCCCAACAAATGCACATTCGGGGTGCGATCTGGTAAGCTGCTGGGATTTATTGTAAGCGAGAAAGGGATTGAAGTTGATCCCGATAAAGTCAAAGCTATTCAAGAAATGCCTGCACCAAAGTCAGAAAAAGAAGTTCGAGGGTTCTTAGGACGATTGAACTACATTTCAAGGTTCATATCCCACCTTACAACAACTTGCGAACCCTTGTTCAAATTGCTAAGAAAAGAACGGACGGTCAGGTGGAACGAAGACTGCCAGAGGGCTTTTGACAAGATCAAGGAATACTTACAAGAGCCTCCAATCCTTATGCCTCCAGTTGAAGGAAGACCTCTAATCATGTACTTGACAGTATTAGAAGAGTCGATGGGGTGTGTGTTGGGCCAGCATGACGAGTCTGGTCGAAAAGAGTATGCAATATACTACCTAAGCAAAAACTTTACCGACTGTGAACAAAGTTATTCACTGCTCGAGAAAACTTACTGTGCTTTAGCGTGGGCTGCTCGCCGACTAAGGCAGTATATGTTGACCCACACTACCTTATTGATCTCAAAGATGGACCCAGTCAAGTACATATTTGAGAAGCCAGCACTTACCGGACGGGTTGCGAGATGGCAAATGATCCTCACGGAATATGACATCCAGTACACATCTCAGAAAGCCATCAAGGGCAGTGTATTGTCTGAATATCTTGCTGAGCAACCTATTGATGATTACAAGCCTATGAGATTTGACTTCCCTGATGAAGACATCATGTTCATAAAAGCAAAAGATCATGAAGAGCCTGTTCACACTGAAGGGCCCGACCCGGAAGAAGAATGGACTATGATGTTTGACGGGGCTGTTAATATGAATGGTCGTGGTGTTGGTGCAGTACTCATTACACCCAAAGGAGTTCACATGCCTTTCTCGGCAAAGCTTACCTTTAACTGCACTAACAACGAAGCTGAATACGAAGCTTGCATTATGGGTCTTGAGGAATCCATTGACCTCAGGATCAAGACATTGACTGTATTCGGAGATTCAGCTCTGGTAGTTAATCAAACCAACGGAAAATGGTACACACACCAAGATCATCTGATACCTTACAGGGATTATACAAGGAGGTTATTGACTTTCTTTACAACAGTCAAGCTTGAGTATATCCCTCGGGACGAGAATCAGTTTGCAGATGCTCTGGCTACCATTTCATCCATGATCAAAGTTCAAGCTGCCAACTTTGTACCTCAGATCTCAGTGTCCAGACTCGACAGACCAGCATATGTGTTCGCAGCAGAGGTTGTCAAAGATGATAAGCCTTGGTTCCATGACATTAAGTGCTTCTTGGAGGATCAAACATACCCACCTGGGGCATCTTCCAATGATAAGAAGACACTAAGAAGGCTTGCTGGTAGTTTCTTTCTGAACACTGATGGTTCCTTGTACAAGAGAAATTTTGATATGGTACTCCTCAGATGCGTTGATAGAACAGAAGCAGATTTGCTAATGCATGAAGTGCACGAAGGATCCTTTGGTACCCATGCAGGAGGACATGCAATGGCCAAGAAATTGCTGAGATCGGGTTATTACTGGATCACAATGGACGCTGACTGTTGTGCCTATGCCAGAAAATGCCATAAATGCCAGATTTATGCGGATAAGGTGCATGTGCCTCCCAATCCTTTGAATGTGATGTCTTCACCCTGGCCCTTTGCTATGTGGGGCATTGACATGATTGGCAAGATTGAACCGACTGCTTCGAATGGCCACAGATTCATCTTGGTTGCCATTGACTATTTCACCAAATGGGTTGAAGCAGTTTCTTATGCAAATGTTACAAGGCAGGTGGTAGCCCGATTTTTGAAGAGAGATATCATCTGTCGATACGGAGTTCCCGAGCGAATCATTACTGACAATGGTTCCAACTTAAACAACAAAATGATGACAGAGCTATGCCGGGACTTCAAGATCTAACACCACAATTCTTCTCCTTACAGGCCAAAGATGAATGGCGCTGTTGAGGCAGCTAATAAGAATATCAAGAAGATTGTGCAGAAGATGGTGGTCACATACAAAGACTGGCATGAAATGCTGTCGTTTGCCTTGCATGGGTACCGTACGTCAATCAGAACATCCACTGGGGCAACACCATATCAGCTTGTGTATGGTATGGAAGCAGTCCTACCAGTTGAAGTTGAATTACCCTCCCTACGGATATTAATGGATGTTAAGCTGAACGAAGCAGAATGGGTCCGATCCCGATACGAACAACTGAGTCTGATTGAAGAGAAGAGATTGGCTGCAATCTGTCATGGGCAGCTGTATCAGAAAAGAATGAAGAAAGCCTTCGATCAGAAAGTTAGGCACCGAGAGTACCGAGTAGGAGATCTTGTGCTGAAAAGAATCTCCCTCCGCATACAGACCACAGGGGCAAGTGGACTCCGAACTATGAAGGACCATTCGTAGTAAAGAAAGTTTTCTCCGGTGGAGCACTCATGCTCAGTACCATGGATGGTGAAGATTTCCCGTCCCCTGTGAATTCAGATGCAGTTAAAAAATACTTCGCATAAAAATGACCCGCTGGACATAAAAACAGAATGTAAGTCCAGGCAAAAATAGGGCATCCGGCGAGTCAAAAACAGAATAAAAGACTCGGGCAAAAATAAGGGAAATAAAAAAAAATGTACACCCGCTGAGTTGAAAAGCCGCATTGGACAACTCAGGCAAAAATGGGTATCCCGATGGATTGAAAACCCGAAAGGGCGATCCATGCAAAATAAGGGAATAAGCGAACAATTGCATTCTGAATTTGTCTGTATCACCCGCAACTTGGTAAGCTTCGAAAGGATCAAGCTTCTGTCAGAATCAGCCTTCTTCAGAAAGCAAGACGAGAGGAACGTCGAAAGTCATGCGAGTCATAGCGAAGGGGAAGCTCCTCGAAGCGTCGTCAACGTTGCCAGCACCTTTTTGTTTCTCAATTTATAACAATCTCCTCATTTTAGGAGATATGTTTCTTTGACTGTATCTTGCCAATTCAGGGCACATGAATTAATAAAATCATATTTTCAGTCACGTCTCGTCTCGTACATTTTATTTTCATTTGCAAAATGTCTGATAAGATACTGATTGCATAAATACAGATGATTCTCTTCTAAAGAATACGTGCTTGCAGGAAATATATTTACTCCCGGGAGTGTCTAAACTCTTACGGCGGAATCCAGTAAGGGATACCTCGGGATTACTTGTGCGTTTCTCTGCCTTTTCAGGATTGCAGGTATTCAAAAGCACAACATGGGGCATGTAAGCTTCATCCCAGCAAGCTGGCAAATCAGTACTCGCTCAGTCTTAACACTCAAAGTGCTTTCTCCCCAGCTGAGTTGCCACTTGCTACTTCCCCAGCCGAGGTGCCGATCATTCTTCCTCCTCAGCTAAGTATAAAAGTCAGGGAACCATCTCCCCATAGAGTTTCAGCCTCTATCCAGAAGAGCAACGCATGAGGGAATCACAACAGAGTGAAAAAAAGCTTCTACAAACCCCAGTTGGGTCCCTCATTACCAAGAATGGGTCTATCAGTGACCTATTCCTCCAAGCAGACGCATCTTGTCAGGTCTACCAATGATCTCATCCCCAGCTGGGATGTCCATTTCAAACAGATCAACCGGAGATCTTCACAGCAACGGGATCCGAATCCCGGACCATTATCTTTGCATAATCATAGCATTCGCATCATATTTTCCCCACAAAGCGTAGCATTCCGTCTAACACGGAGCATTACGGCAAAAAATCAAACATATTGCATTACCATAAGCCATGTTCTGAATCAAACACTTGTGAATATTGACAAACCACCAGCAATATACAGAATGTTCCCCAGATTCCCCAGCGGAGAGCTAAAGCTAAAGCAGTTGCCTCACATTCACAAACATCAGTATATACTCCTTGTGGCACCCGTCCGTGTCATATCCCCAGCAAAAAGCCGAAGCGTCCCCTTTGCACTCACAGATACTTGTATATATATAACTTCCTTGACACCCGTCCGTGTCACTCTCCCCAGCACAGTAACCCAAACACTTTGTATATCAGATACTTGTTTATACTATACTTTTCTTCTTTTGACACTCGTCCGTGTCACTCTCCCCAACAGATTGAGCACTCATCTATACACCACTCATACTTATTTTACTTATACAGATACTCGTCTGTATCCTGTATACACCATTATATCCCCGCAGATTCGACACTGGTCCATGTTCTTTGTTAACCAGTTGGTACTCGTCCGTACCATCATCTCAGAACATGCTTCAAGCGTTTGTTTCTACCTGATACTTGTCCGTATCATAGTCTTAAGGATGCTCGTCCGCATCTTTAATCCATACACCGTGTCAAACACTTTTGTCTTCATGAATATAGACACTCGTCTGTGTCTAATATTCCCCAGAAGAGTCCCCTCAGAATCAACACTCGTCCGTGTTCCTTGTTAACTAGTTGATACTCGTCCGTATCATCATCTCTGAACGCGTGTCAGTATTTGTTTCTACCCGATACTCGTCCGTATCGTAGTCTTAGGGATGCTCGTCCGCATCTTTAATCTATACACAGCGTCAAAACACTTATACCTTTTATTTTTCCTGGATAAACACTCGTCCGTGTTTGCTACTCCTCAGTAGATAGCCAGCAAAGCAAATTTTCTTTGTTATCTGACATTCGTCCTATGTCATGATAAACCCTGAGAGCAGCCGTCCCCTGCTAGGTGGTCGTCCTCCACCTCTTGATGGTCGTCCTCCATCATGCTCATCCGATGGTCGTCCCCATCGTTGACCTTTATCCGACATTCGTCCTGTGTCGTGATTTTTAGCAGCCGTCCCCTGCTAGGTGATCGTCCTTCACCTTTTTGATGATCGTCCTTCATCATTTTATCTAATGGCCGTCCCCATTGTTGATTCTGGTTATCTGACATTCGTCCTATGTCGCGATATTTTCGGCAGCCGTACCCTGCCAGGTGGTCGTCCTCCACCTTAGATGACCGTCCCCCATCTTAACCCAACAGAGCAGCCATCCCCTTCTAGGTGATCGTCCTTCACCTTTGATGACCGTACCTCATCATCTGTTTATTTCATTTATTCTTTAACCCGATGGCCGTCCCCGTCGTGGTCCCTTTTCCTTTTCCTGATGATCGTCCTTCATCAGTTTAGCCCGATGGCCGTCCCCATCGTTGGTTATTTTACTTTATGAACTTGATGGCCGTCCCCGTCATTTTTCATTGATCCCCAGAGAATCTTATACTTTACCTGATGGCCGTCCCCATCATAAACCCTTTATCCCCAGCATGTCGGCCGTCCCCGTCATTGCTTTATTTTCCGCACTTTTCCAGCATGTCGGTCGTCCCCGTCATTGCTCTTTGCCCAGCAGTCGTCCTCTGCTCGACGGTCGTCCTCCGTCGCCCACACTTTACAATATACTTTATTTTCCTTTTACAATCTATATCCCTTTTCTTCTTCATTCTGTGAGTGCAAATTTTGGACTGTCTTTGGTATTCAACCACAAGTTATCTTGTTTGCCTGTTAAGCCGTTGCTTACATCCTGCACAACTAACTCATGTTTGAATAGGGGCAGCTGTAAACACCCCAAATTTGCCTTCACCCATTCACACCATGGCTTGTGATCTCCCCATATGCATAAGCTCAATCATAGCATCTCATATTACATTTTTGAGTCACTGCATTGGTTCTGAGTCATCTGCATCTAGGGTTTGTGATCTGGGCGATCCAAGAGTTTCTTGAGCTACTCCAAAGGTCATCAATCACTTCAAAGGGGTCCATGTATGTTCAAGCATCATATTATATCCCCTCAAAGTCAAAAAATGTCAAAGAATCACAAGAACTGAAAATGGCATGGAAACAGAGCCAGGTTATGAGGATCATGCATATCAAGTTTCATGAAGAAATTCCATGGGGAAGGCATCTAATCGAGAGATGACTTCTTGAGCAAGTCAGTGCAAAATCAGGACATCTGAGGCCCCCAATGACCCGACCAAGGGGTGTTCTTCGTCATTTTGATTGCGTATGATCTTTATTTGATCATAGAGGATGCCAGAAGTTCACAAGACTGAAGAATTTCGAGCCACTTTGCAGGATTGCCTTGAATTGGAGAACTTGCAAATTCTCATGGCAAGCCTTTATGTGACTTCAATGCGACTTCCAATCATCACGCAAGCATGGACCATGGCCTTAAATCCTGAATGCCACAAAGAATCTCCAAGTTTCACGACTTATGCTTCGAGAAGCCACAACGGGGCCAGGCTTGTACCAATTTGCAAAAGCCCATGTGGCTATGCCTCTACTTGTTGCAATTCCCCAAGATCTGATCCATAGGCCTGAGCCACACCAGTTATTCTTACTCATCAAAGGCCTTACAAATACGTTTCCCGCGAAACATCCCAATCAATTGGAGTCTCATTGATTTTTAAGCGTCACTAAAATTTCAAAGTGGTTTTGAGTTTATTTTGAATATTTAATTTGATAGTCCGTGGGTTAACTTATTGCATTTTTTTGTTAAGAAAAATGACAAGTATGGTTTCTTTGATTCATTGTTTTCGAACCTAAGGAGGACGGCTTGTTGGAATTGATTCTTTGATTTCAAAAAGGGAAAGGAGGAAAGGAATTTCATGGTATCGTATTGGACTCGGATTCAAACGGCATTTCATGGGCCTTTTGTGGTGTTATGTGTGATTGGGAGTATGTTGGATTTGGATTAAGTTGGATTTGGATGCACATATGTTTGGAGTCATGATTCATTTTATGTTGCTATGTGTTAGTCAAGGTGCATTGTTCTCAAGCATGTTAGTGTTGATATTTCCCAAGTTTTGCAAGATATTGATGATCCTGATTAGTGCATTGTCAAAATAAATGGAAATGAAAACCAAAGACAACAAGACTAAAGAATTTGAATGCATAACATTTTGTGTTAATTGTTGAAGGCTCAAGGCCATGCTCCAAAAGTCCTAACTACACTTCAAACATCCATTGCTATCCCAATATTTGTTCATGTTACAAATTCTGATTCTATTTGTTACAAACTCATGGCAGTGCAAATTAAAATTAATATTTGTTCATGTTACAAATTCTGATTCTATTTGTTACAAGCTTACGGAAGTGCAAATTAAAAGGATAATTCCAAGTCCAATCCTACAAAGAGCAGTGATGATTTTTGACATTGAGGATGGAAAGTTCCTGGAATGTCGAATCAGGCGATGATGATGTTGTACCAAGGCTGCGGCAGTAACAGTTTGGGACCGATGCCGGCAATAACACTCAACAAAGGCCAACACCTCCTGTAGCTCCGCAATCAAGTTCTCTTGCTCAGATAACTTTTCAAGGTCTTCATTCTTAATGACCTGCACAAGACACCAGTTGAAATTCCAATTCAGCACAGGCATTTTTTTTTTGCAGCAGTGAAAATATGAAATTTATTTAGCAGCAAAAGTCACAACATAGTAAGCATTGCCTCAGAACCATTAAATCAGATGGAAGCCAAAACACTTATTCACACAAACACTTTGAAGCTACAATGTTACCTTACAAATTAAACAAAATTTATGAGAAAATAAGGTTACGCATGTGGCCCCTCTCCATCTCCAATAAGCCATTGATGGGAGTCTGGTTCAGAGAATTGGAAAGAACAGAATAATGATTCAAAGAAAGACTTTCCTTCACCAGCCAGCAAAGATGCATCAGTTCTTGCTCTTATTGGCAATGATGTACCTCACCAGACTACCCGGGTGTCTCAGGATGAACACAAACATGATGAACCTCATGAAAATCTCCTGAAACGAAATTGTCCAGTGTTAGTTCTCCAAGAAAAGTACCTTTGAACTCTTTGAGCACAATTGACTTTGAAAAGGTTCCTGATACTTTGATACCTGAATACAATTCTTCTCTTTTTACCTGCCTGCCACTCTTGTACTCTCAGCAGCTACAAGCCTCAAGCCTACGACTAAAACCAAAAAAAACCTGCACAAATTGAGAACATATTAATACAACCAGGATAAAAGATAGTCTAAATTCTGAACCTGTTCTCTTTACACGACCATCGTCATCGAAGCACCAGGACTGAATGGTGATTGGTTTAGTCTCGGTTCTGATTTTAGGCAGTGGTTCCAGTTCTATGTAGTGTCTGATATCTCTCTTCTCCTCTATCTGTAATAGAATTGAATATGTTATATCAAACATATACAAAAAAAAGAAGAGATTAAAACTGCTCTTACAACTCCTTGGTAGATTCTGCTTGGAAGAGTTCTACTTCTTGGCAACATTGTTATTGCTATTTGATTGTGATTTTTAGTGAAAGTGAATGAGGACATACCAAAATGCAGCAATCCAAGATACTCCCAATGCAGTCTCCCAATGCAGTCTGATGTTCAAGAAGTTCTTAACGGCTCTATGAACAGCTTTAGGATTTATAATGTTTATCCAAGATACTTCCGTGTCACTGGTTCAGGCAATGTTAGACCTTTGGAGGAGGATGGTGCTGTTAATGCTGATCTCGTTTTGAATCGTGAGCAGTTTGAGTGGTGGGCCTTTAAAGATGTTAATCCACCAAATATAAGTAGATTTTGTGGAGGTTTGACAGGACCTATGGCAATCATAATATATGAGGGAACACCACCACAGGGTATTCTTGGTGACACACTCAGCAAGTTCAGCATATGGGGGCTTTACATGACCTTTGCTCTAGCTGTTGGACGCTTCATCAGACATCCAGCTCCTCCATTCAGCTTCAAGACAATAGCCGTACCGCACGTCATCACAGGACACCTAATCAAGAATGAAAACAAGTCATAGAAACAATAAAAAAAAAGAAGAAGAAAAGAGAGTTGAGGAAGCACAACATCAGTGTCTCAGTGTCCATGACAGTTCCATTTCTCTCTTCTCCGATCCATAACAAGCAGTGCCCGTACTCAGATTGTCACAATGAAGGAAGACTGTTGCAAGGCCTTAGAAGTTGTTCACCAATTATGGTTGGAGGTACTTGGAAAACTGAAAGATTACATACGTGGCCCCAAGTTCAATGAGTATCAATCTCTGCACATTGTGGTAATGGGTGAAGGCAAGGTTCCCCTCGAAGTACAAGTTCGAACAAAGATATGCATTCACAAGCCGAATTTGGATTCGCCGCACATTGGAGGTACAAAGAAGATCACTGTCAGCTTTCTTCCTATGTGCTTCAGATGGTTGAGTGGGCTCGTTGGGTTGTCACCTGGAAGTGCAAAGCAATGAGTAAAGATTCTACTTCTGTTGGATGTGTCGGTTCAATCAAGCCATCTTGCAAATTCCCTTCTCATGCTGATAATTGTCAATATTCTTACAAGCCTGATTGTGCCCAGGATGGGCCAGTGTTTGTTATCATGATTGAAAATGATAAGATGTCTGCTCAAGAATTTTGTGCAAACTCAACAGCACTGGATTTGTTGGAGAGAGCTGGGCGATCAAGCTGAAGGTTGACAACATATAGGTTCCCTTTGAAGGAAGAATTGGCAGCAATGGTTCTCATAATCTGACCCTGCAAAATTTGAAATTGCCACAATGGTTAACATGGTAACAAGCAGTGAAATTAAGTTTACGACAGTAAAAAGGGAGAAACTAATCCAATCCAAAGCCAACTATCTCAGTTCATTTCAAAGTCAAGTTCAACAAAGAGGCATAAACAGACAAAAACCAGAGCAGAAGCATCAGCAGGATTGCAGGGTCAAAGTTTCACAAAATAGGAAAGAACAAGTTCTGTTACGAAAAAAGGAGAAGCAAACATAGCCAGAATGAAAAATTGCTTCAGTTAAACCTAAATTTTTGAAACCCTAATTCTCACTATAAAAACCAGGACGAATTCATGGACATGATATCTAATCATTCACAGCGGCATCAAAAAAATACACACAAGAAGAAAACCCTACTGCATAATACAAATTTCACACAGAGAAAACCCTAATTGTTTTCCCTTTTTAGAGGGCAACCGGGCCGGGTTCGGGTCAGCTTGACCCGACCGGCGTTCACCCAGACCCAGCGCCCCTTTGGGCCTCATCTGTTGGGTTCTCAGCTTGCGTTTTGTTATTTTTTCTGTGTTGTGCTTATTAAGTTTTAACAGCCCCCCCTTTTTTTTTAATAATACATACTTTAATTTCTTTAATATTTCTTACTTGCTTCTTTTCTTTTTAAAAAAAAAAAAATATATTCTAAAAAAAAAACATTCATAGTAATTAGTTTATTTTAGTTGTTTTGTTAATTAAATTAGGTCAATAATTATATATAAAAATATAAAAAAAAGAAGAGAGAAAGCATTTTTATTAGGTAGTTATATAAGGTGAAGTTATTTTAGTTAATTTGTTAATCCTTTCCATTAGTTAGTCCCATTTCAATTTAGTTAGTTATCTTCCGTTCGTTTTCACGTGTACGATCATTCATATCATCTTGTAACTCTCCTTGTATCATGAACATGTTTCTATTTTCGGCTTGCATCCTAGTATTAATTTCACTTTCACTTTATTTCTTTCTTTCGTGCTAACTTTTCAGGTGGTAAGTACTCCGAGAAGTGAATTTGCCTTCACTTCTCGCATTTCCTTTTCATCTCCTTTGTGCATTATTGTTGCATTTTTTGTATGTGTATTGGAGTGAGCTTGCTCCTCCCTGTTTATTATACCTTCTTTCTCCAAGCAACTTGTCTTCTTAAGTGAAGCAAGTTGTTTTGCTTCTCTTTGCTTCTTGATCTTTTTATCTGCTTCTCTCCTTGGTGGTCCTTTGAAGATCGTTCTCTTGAACCTCACAAACCCTAGGGCTTCCAAGCATGATAATACTTAGGGTTGATTAGTTCCCCCACTTAGCTTTTACCTTTGTGTCTCTTTGAGTTTTCCCTTCTCACTTCATAATCAGGGACTAAACCCTAAAGGTTTTAAGGCTTTGTGATTAAGATTATGCCTGCATCCTTCTATTAGGATGGAGTGTATAACTTTAATCCTAAGTGTTAAACCCTTAATGTGTTTAACTCCTTTAATCAATCCACTTAATAACTATCAATACTTCAAGCTTGTAACTTGGGCCTTGCGTTAGGGTTCTAATTCTTCCTTAATTGGTTAAGAAGGACTAACCCTAGTGTTAATGGACAAGTCCCCCTCAGGTTGTCTTACAAACCATAAAACTCACTTCTCCATCATATCAGTAAATAAAATCCACTTAACAAAGGCTTTGTTTTGTCATGAGTTTAATCCCTAATCATGGATTAAGTTGAGGAGCTTTCCTCAGCTTAAACATCCTCATCTATTATCCTTCTATTAGGATGGTGTAATGAGCCTGTTTAATCCCTGATTATGGCTTAATCTCATTACCTAACACTAAACAAAAACCACAAAAACATCTAAATAATCATAAGTAGGTTAATGATCTTAATCTTTCACCATGGTGATTAAGTGTGAGAAGCTGACTTCACACTTAAGGTATTCTCATTACCCCTAATCAGAGGGAAGATGTGATGAGTTTACTAAATCCATTGGTTTAGGCTTAAGCTCATTAACTTATGACAAACTCTCAAAAGCAATAAAAGACTGAAAACTCAAAAACAAACAATAATTGTCTCCTTCGGGATTCTTTTCTCATCACCTTCACTCACAAACGAGAACTCGCTTCTTCCGTCTAATGCAAGACAGTTTGCACCTGAGCCAGACAGGTCATACACTTGAGCATAGACAAGCAGGCAGTTCACAAGTCAATTCATCTTTCAGTCTCTTTGGGTCGAACTACGGTGTTCTGACTTCCTCATTGCACGAGAGGATACGTAGGCATAACTTAACAGTTATCGAACAAAAGTCTCTGTATATTCCCCCTCTTTCCAGCTTTATTCTTCAAGCCTCATAGTCTTGAGCATTTCACTCCTGTCCTTACACTGACACTGTATATATTACACTTCACACTTCTTTTACACTGACACCTGTACATTTTCTTCCAGCCTCCTTATACACAAATTTCACTGACACTACCCCTTTAAAACACAAATCTTTTAAGCATGGATCCCGTCGAGTACGACGGACAATCTAGGTGCTAATACCTTCCCAGGTTGTAACCAACCCCCTTTCTCAGTCTCTCTGGTTCGCAAACCGTCTTATCCATATCTTTCTAGGTCTATGCAGTATTGCCTTTCCTCCGGGATAAAAATGCCTAGCTGGCGACTCTTTTCATTCCCTGTGAGTTCACTCCTGTGTGTCCTCACACCTCCTCTCGCCGACCGTTCGCGTCTGTACCATATTTGAGCCCAGTCTCATCTTTTGGGAGCGACATGCCTCACCGGATAGCTCACCGAAGAAGACAACCGGAGGTCTTCTCCGGTCACCTGAAATGGTTTCAGGTGGTAAAACCCTAGGGTTTTAGGTTTAAAACGCAACCATTGAATTTGAATAGATCAACACACAAGAGCGTGCCAATGCATTAATGAGGTACCATCCCCCTCACGTGCTCTCCCTCTGACTTTGACTTGTTCACATATGTGTGTGTGTGCTCAGTAGTTATCATGATCTTTGCTTGGCATCCTTTGGATTTGATTACTTTCTGTGACTTTTGACTTTGAGTGGATCTAATGGTTAGCATCAAGTCAACATTTTACTAAGGGTACATGGTAGTTTGCATAGACTCAGTGCTTCTTGTACTTGGGCTCCTAATTGTTATTTCCACCCCTTATTTGAGCCCAGGTTGGTTTTTAAACGCAATTGCCTTGCTATTTGGACCCCCTGGCTTGGTTATTTCCACCCCTTATTTTTATTTATTTTTGCATAGTTTTCCATTTTAATTTTCTAAAAAATATTTTTATGCATTCAAAAATCCCCAAAATATTCATAGACATAATTTTGACATTAAAATAATTTTTCACATTTTTTATTTCTGAATTTCTCTATTTTGCACATTATTTTCATAATTTCTTTTTGAATTGATTTCCTTTTTGATACATAAACTTCTAAAAATTGTTTCTCAAAGCATATAAATGATTTTTGTCCCATTTTTTCTACATCCAATTAATATCATCCTAAACCTTCTAAAAAGATTTTTGTATCATTTTTAAACTCTGTTTAAATTACATTTTAGTCCCTTAATATTGCATAACGATCCATGGCTCCTAAGTGCATTTTGATTGACCATTTGAGATCCCCATCCTATGATTTTTTGCATGTGCATTAGATAGTTGATCAACCTCTGATTAGTGATACCTAGGCCTTTGTTTCATAATTTTTGAATATCTTTTCTATTTGTTTGATTGCTTGTAATTGAGATCACTTTTCATGAACAATTCCCATCTCCTCCTAACCCTAATTTGAGTAGGGAATTTATGCCATCATTAGAGGTCTATTGTGTGGGGTTTTATGTGTTGTTTAGAACATTATAGGTATATTGTGAGCAATTAGAGGTCCATTAACTTGTATTTACCTTAGAGTTTGTTATATGCCTTCTAACTTGCATATTTTGACCTAAATGTCTCTCTCTTCTTCCCCTAACTTCTAAGTGACCTATAAATGAACAAATGTGACAACTTGTGCATTCTAATTTTCATCTTATAATGTCATATCATCTCTGACTTAAATTCATTCTCATCCCATTCTATTTTGTACATGTGACTTGTGTCCTAAGCAACTTTGTTTTGTGACATGAATACTTGACATCCTTTCCCCATTTCTCCTTCATCTTTATTCCAATGATTGTGAACTCATATACATGACTTATATACCACTCCATATGAATTAAATATCATTTATGATTGCATTTAACTTTTGACTTTGAACTTAGTTGAAGCATTTTGACATGAACACCTTGCATGACCACCTTTTCTCATCTTACTTCCCTTTTAAGGCATAGTTTGGAACTTTCGAGATTTGTTTCATTCCTTTTTGTTTGTGGTTATGTGACTAACATTAGAGGACACTTTTGATCATTAGCTACTGACTTGTATGATTAACATAGCCCTAGGCTTGTTTCTTTCATGTTCTATGCTTGTTTGAACTTTGTATGTTGGTTATGTTATTATGGCTAACCTTGTAGGGGCTAATGGTAAGCATAAGGGATGTGGATGTTGCTTCCACATTCCAACCTCTTATTTATCTCTTTTAAGCATTCCATACTTGTGTTTATTAAGCATTCAATATGCTTTGTTTTAGTATAATTCCCTCCCCTCCCCTTAGAAACAACTTATCTTCTTTTGAGAAGTAAGTTGTATTCGAGTTTCTTCTTCTCTCCTTCTTCTTCATTAGGATATAGTTAAAACCCCACTAACCTAGGTTTATCCATGCATGATAACACATTCATAAAGAAAAACCTAAAAAAAACACTTCTTCATTCCAAAAGGCAAAACACTTAATAAAGGCCAATAAAGTAGTGTACTTGAGCCCTAATCCTTGGAACCAAGTCTTGGGGATATTATCCTTACTTGGAGCTCTGTGGAATAGGACTTGAATACACTCTCCTGTGCAAATCTCAGAGAAATAAATTCTAAAATACACTAAATAAACAACAAGCGTCTTTCCTTCGGAAAATCTTTTCTCGCATCCTTCACTCTTAACGAACGAACTCGCTTCGACTTGTCTCTTTGCAAGACGGTAAACACACTTGTACCGGACGATCCTGCAACACCTAAGCATAGGCATAAGTAGTTCAATCATAAAAAACACAAACAAACAAGTTACATCCCTAGTTAGAGGAACTACGACGACTCTGATTCTCATTTCCCTTGAGATACGTAGGCAGTGGGGTATGGCCCATTCGATCACTCTATTTATTTTACCTATATTTTTCCCGTACTTTTTCTTTATCCTATCCAGTTCCAGTAGCAGTTTCAGTTCAGCAGCAATTTATTCTTTACCCTTTGAAACAGTTCAAGCAAGCGTGGATCCTGTCGGGTACAACAAACGATTTGGGTGCCAATACCTTCCCAGTTCATAACTGACTCCCAAACCCAGTCTCTTTGGTACGCAAGACCTTGTTATTTCCTTCTCTTTGGTTTCTGCAGCATTACCTTTCCCATTCACTCGAGATAAAAATACATAGCTGACGACTCTACCTTTTCTGCGCCACTTTCGTGTTTGTACTAGGATGAAAATCCTGGGAGCGACAGCTGGTGACTCTGCTGGGGATCGAACCCAAAATCTACGATTTCCCCTATGAGAGTCAATCCTAGCGATTGTCTGTTTTGTTTCTTTGGGTGTTTATCTTTTTGCTGTTATGTGTTTAGTTTACTGTTTTTATTTACAGTCTTACTTTACCATTTTATTTACCACTTTCAGTATTTACTTATCATGCATCATTATTATACTGGACTATCTGTGCTGGTTTTTCTGTTTGGTGGGATGGGGTTACTGTGAGATGAGCCTAGTACCAAGGCTCGAGTGCACCCTAGTTTTTTAGCGTGGACAATCACTTTGGCTTCATGATATCTTGTCATGCGGGTAGTAGTGAGTTCCACACCTAGACTGCAACTGTCTTGGAAATGTTCTGATATAAGGGTCTTCCCTACTTTATTACACGACCTTGATAGTTTTGTGCATCTGGGGGCCGATCATTGAGGACCTTTATGGAAACATCCCTCTCCAATGGTGACAGTGGCAGACCATATTCTGTGGCATACCTATTCACACCCGAGGGCCCACAGTGAACTCACATATGATGACATGGTTCTCTCATAGGAACTCAGTTAAAGAAACTGGTCGTATGACGGTAGTATTGTACCCTTCAGGATGAATGTACAATTGTTTCTCAATTTCAGTGCTTGAAGCTGTGAACTTATGAGGGATGCTTGTTTTTCCTGGACTCAGCTGAGGCCTCCTCTTATAGTGAATAATACTAAACCATTTCCCTGAGATGGTAATATTAAACCGTTTCTCGAAGATGGTGAACGTGTTATCTCTGCTCGACCTGAGAGTCTGTGATGTCGACCCGGAGCATACAAGTGAGATTGGGGGTGTTTACAGGTTTGCAGGAGCCTTGACCTATACATAACCATATTATCAGTGCTTGCTCTATGTTCTGGTCTGGTTCTTAAGATTCTGGTTCTTGGTTCTTGATTCTGGGATTCTGCATAGAGATAATATTATTATGACTCTTCACAGACACTTGGCTCTATGATCAACACCAACACATACACATCACTGATCACATGCCTTGCATTTCATTACATCATATCATCATTAACACGTTGTGTTTTCTCATTTATCAGGTCGGTTCTATATTCCCTGTTTCGATAAATTTTTGTACTCTCATTATCCAGATGGCTGAAGTCAGAAATATTCCAAGAAAGAACAATATACATACACCTTTCCTAGACCAGAAGCTGAAGAGGTTCAGAGTTTGGTTGGGCTGATGGATGTTCAGGTTTTAGAGGCTTTCAAAAAAAGGTATGGGTTGATTCTAAGCTACATGTGCAAGCCATCCACAGAGCAAAATGATAGTCTTCATACTCTACTACAGTTTTATGATCCACAACTGTGGTGTTTTGTATTCCCTGATTACATCTTGGTGCCTACCTTGGAAGAGATTTCTAGCATGCTGAAGATTCCGATTCAAGACAGTCCTCCATTTTATGGTTCAGAGAGATCCTCCAGAGGAAGATATTGTTCGGGCTACTCAACAAATTTTCCAATCACTTGTAATAACAGTGTTGATTGAGCTTGTAACTTATTTCTAGAAGCGGATGGAATCAGAGGATAACAAAGATACTCAAAGACTCGAAGATGGGAATAAGCAGGATATTTTTTATAGAGTATTTTAGTGTATAGAGTATTTTAGTGGAATAATAGAGAGAAATCTTTTTTATCTAGAAAGATGTGATATAAATATTTGACCATTTGTAGAGCATGGTGCCAAAAAGATGGTGAGATAGGGGCATGAGCAAGAAAAGTGTATATGATGTTATTGACAGTACAAATTTTTCTTTCGGCTTTTCGATTTTGATGGGAAATATGTGGACATGAAAATCTTAAGGAAATTCCATTAATTTAAAAAAAAAATGAAAAGGAGTTTTGTTATATTCTTTTCCATTATAAAATTGAAAATATTTGATTTTATGTTCAAATGGTGTTTTGATGTGAGCTCCAAATTGAAGAAAAATAGAATGAACTCGAGATATATTTTGTATTCCAAAAGTTGATAGAAAATTCGTGAAATTATTAAGAAATAATGCATAATATTGGTGTTCTCCTAAAACAAATGCATAATATTAGTTTTACAAATAAATAAATAAATAAACCCCTCGAGTTTTTCATAAAACTGAGGTAATAACATTAAGATATTACCTCGGCGTTAAACTACCAATTTAAACCCAAAAATATAATTAAGGGACAAAAATGATATTTTGCCTAAAATAAAACTACGTGTCCACATTTTATTTCATGATGATGAAAGAGAGATTAAGTCATCATAGTCTTAAATCAAAAGTGCAATTCATCAAGAATTTGTTGCAACTAATTTTCCACTCTGGCGTGACCCCTCTTGGCCTATAACATGTTTCCAATTTCATCTCTTGATTAGTTTTTGTGTTGCAAAATAACGAAATTTGATTGTGATATAAAGTACTTGATGTCATGCAGCAGAAGCACATGCACATGTGCACCTTAGAGGTACATCCGTAAAGTCCTTTGTTTCTCGTGATTCTTAGTTGAGCTGTGATGGGTCCAATTCTATTTCCCTCCAATATAATAAAGTTATATATGTTACCTACTCTAGTGTTTGCCTTAATATATCATCAACTACTATCACACTATTAATATTATTAATTAGTCTCAACATTACACTATTATAAACAAATATTCTTTCTTCAGTTTCATTGAATAATCTACATAGAGATCGTAGATCAGATATAATAGTTATTCAATAAATCTAAAATAAAATCTTTATTTATAATAGTGATCAGAGGGAGTATATATTATATACATACATGCAATTGTGTCGGTGTATAAACATGTTTGTTTCAGATGTATTTGATTAATAAAGCAAATGAAACATCAACATAGTCATAATTAAAGTTGGTTGATGCTAACATATGTTTTTGAATTTCCTAAAATAAGCAAAACAACTAGAGTTGTAGCTAAAAATATTTGTAGGTTGTTTTAGTTAGAAATAATGGAAAGCTATATAACCCTAGGGTTTGAATGATGTTTGGTGAAATGTAGAAAGTAGTTGTTACTATGGCAATTTTTGCTTTGTCTCTTCACCTTTTGCTATAACGTGGTTGCATGTGCTTAGAATCAGAGAGACTAATAATAAGGTTGGTTGTTGCGGTTTTTACTGCTGTGGTTCAGGTTGGTTATATAGATATAAATTACTGGTCAGAGGTCACTTTCTTGTTCTGTAAATAGTTTTGTAGGGTCATGTATGTATATAATATATAGATATATTTAGTTGATTATTTTTGCTATATAGTTTCACTGTTGTTACCAGATTCTAACCAATGTGGATCACAGAACATGGGTAGCTTCTTTTGAAGACTGATGAAAAAACATGATGGGCCAGTGGAGTTTCACACTTGACATTTAAGAGAGTTGAGACTTTTTTTTAGGTTTTTGAATTATCATATATGTATGTTACCATTTTGAGAGAGTTGAATATATGTGGTCAATAAAATTTTTGAGGACTCATAATTAATATAGTTGTTATGTGTTTGTAATGTATATGGAATGGAGGATGAAAATTGAAGTCAAAGAAAGGTAACGATTTGTGATGTTTTATATGCAATATGCAACTATATTGTCTAATTAATAAATCTTGTTTGTTGAGAAGATTGGAGGGTGGGTGGAGTTCGTACTTAGATGAAATTGAAAGTTATTCTAGAAGAGACATAAGAGAAACAAAAGTTAGAAAGGTTATAGGAGAAATTAAGAGCAACAAAGATTATAGGAGGAATTAGAGCAACAGAAATGTGCAAGAACAACAAACTCGACAAAAGCATAGTTAAAAAAAAAACTAATAATAGAATATCACGATATAACAACAACAAAACAAAAACAAATCAACCTATTATACAATCTGATTTATCATGTTGTCTTGGACACAATAGATTTTCGAAATGAACAAACCAGAGAGGTGGACACAACCAGTAAAAACACAAAATGAGGGTAGTTAGCCTCCCAGCATACTCCTAAACGCCTAATCATTTGAGAAGATCTCGTCCACAGTCTACAGCGAAATGAAAAAATCCGAGAGATGAACATGACTTAGGGGTGTTCATGGGTACGGGCCAACCCGCGAACCCACTCACCCAACCCAACCCAACCCTTATTTTTACCCAACCCAATCATGCACGGGTTCAACCCGAACTAACCCATTCAAACCCATTGGTGTTTGGTTCGGGTAACGGGTTTGAAGTTTTAAATCCAAGAACCCGCGGACCCAACCCATTAATATATATCACTATTTTTATTTAATTTTATTTATAAATTATCTAGCATAATTCTTAGAATGCATATATTTTTTAATATAATTATAGTTTTTATTAATTGTAAAAACATAAGTCTAAATCAAATTTGAGAGATCAATTTTATCTATTCAAAGAGAGATATATCTTACTTTTTATATTATACTTTACACCATTTGTATATTTTTCTAATTTTTTATTAACCAATAAATTTTATTCAAATTGAATACTAAAAGTTTATGATTTTTTTAATTTCTTTTGTAATATAAATAAGTTAATTAAATGATATATTTTATTTAGAATTTGAAAATTATGTTAAGTGGATGACCCACGAACCCAACCCAACCCAACCCATTGATAAGCGGGTTGGATTGGTTCGGGTATAATCTTGAAATTACGGGTTGAACACTCAACCCAACCCAAAGAATATTGATCGGGTCGGGTATTGAATTTAATCAAATTAGACCCAACCCAACCCGCGAACACCCCTAACATGACTCACTATTTAAAATACATTATTAAAATAAAAATTACAAAACACATGAGCTGACAAGATTATCAAGTATTGTGTATCATATAAGTATAGACCAAATATCTTCATCATTATGATATATGATATAAGTATAGACCAAATAATTCAAATTGGGAAAACAAAGAAGGGGGCATGTCATGATGATATAATGTAACCTACCAATGTGAGATCGACTCGTGTATAAATTGGGGTATGCAATGCATAATAAACCATCACATGGTATTCCTTTTCATAGACATACACACATGTACATGTACGTACAACTCAAATAGCAATGAACAATCATAATCATAATCATAATTATAATCATAAATAAATATGTAACTTTAATACGATCAAGAGAAGAACAAAGGACAGGAAGAAGACACATATAGCTATATAGTTTTTGCATTAATATTGACCTTAGAACATGGGCATATAGCAAGCTTATTTTCTAGCTACCTATGGTAGTTAATTCTGCAGATATGACCATGCTTTTGCTTTCAATTCAAGATAGAAACAGATACTATATACTGTTTTGCACACCCTCAAAGACCACCTTGATTATCTTGTATATGATAAAAAAGAATTATCAAGGTAAACTTAAAAAGTGGTCCATTGGGGGGACTCAATGGTTGGGACAACAAAATATATATATATATATATATATATATATATATATATATATATATATATATATATATATATATATATATATATATATATATATATATATATATATATATATATATATATATATCCAACTGCAGCAACCCAAGAAGGAAGAAACTATGAGAATAGTACACAAATTTTAATACAGTTATATTTCTAAGAAGCATAGCATGTTATCTAAATTTACCTAAGAAAATAAAGAACATGACAATTCAACTTCTTGTGTTTGTTGCTATTCTTTTGGTAGTTGGCATATAATGATATACTATATAGTAATTTATAATGGACAGAAATATAATTGAAGTATGATGAGTACAATTGTTGTCTCCTTTTTTTTTTCTCCTATGTTAAACAAGTTAAGGGTGAGGACCAAACCTTAGTACATTTTAAGAAAATATGATAGTGGGAAAAGGGTGAATGGTGCATGTGAAATAGTGTTTTTCAATTTCATCTGTCATAAGCCAACAATTTATTGTGATGAAATGCATGTGTTTTTGTACTCGATCAAGTATCAACTCAATAACTCCTTGTACCTTCTATACATGTTGGGATTAATAGGCCTATGAGGGGTACGCTTACATTTTAAACAATAAGTTTTTTTTTAATTTGATTGTATTATGTTTTTTTTTATATATAAATTATGCATACACGAAAAAAGTGATTTCTTAAGTAGAATAATTTTCTTGATTTATTGAGATGACATAAATAATGTTAGTTAATAAAAAGAAACATTTGAATCTTTCATTAATTAAAAAAACTGATTTTAATTTGGGTATGAAATGTAATATTATATGTGTTAGGATCTTAGTGGTCTAATTGATATTGAGTTTATAATTAAGGAAATATATGTCACGAAAGGTTATTGTGTAGATATCATAAGTTAATTTTTAATTTGATGATGTGTAAAATTAGCATATTATATATATATATATATATATATATATATATATATATATAGGTTATGATCTTATACGATCAATACGATTTATCAGGTATTCTCTCTTCATCTACATCAGAAGAGAATCAAGAAATCCTAAGACACTTTACAAATTGGAAGATGACATACCCATAAACCTTCAATCACGCCAATGGAAAACTTAGGTACGCTTCCGTTTTCATTCTCATATTGTATTTGGGTATGGGTCCTAAGGATATAAGTTCATAGGATACAAACTCAAAGGGATTAGATCAGCATTTTGTTATTGTTTTCTCTATGGGTAGAGATGCATTTAGTAATTAACATATATTACAAGCATAACAAGCAGAGTCACACATGCCTGACTCAATTTGATTTTAGGTTTTTTGAATTAAGGGTTAAAAAGTTGGGGTTTACATTGATCTTACAATTTGTGTAAAAACTAATGTGTATATGTTGTAATTCATGTTTTTCGTCTTATTTGATGTTGTCTTCGTGAAATTCGTGTTAGACATTAAATCAAACTATGTAATTTTTTAATTTTTTTGGATTTGTCGTTGTTTTCTATGAAAATTGTAGTCTAGGAGTAATGACAGTTGTCACCCTTAATGGTGACGGGCTAAACGTCACATTGTGAAGCCCAGTGACGGGCGCGGTTTTTACTGAAGACCATCAATGATGGCTGATAGATACACATTTCAAGATGATGATTGTCATCTTCGGATGACAGCCAATCCCTGTTGGTCCTTAGCAGGTGACGATTGTCACGGTCTATGACATCCAGACCTTCACGCATATTGTTTTAATGTCGTTTTTGAAAAAAAAATATTTTCTGCGCTTTTGATTATTTTGTAAAATTCATAACAGTATTTTTGTTTTTGTGTTTTTCATTACAAAGCAGACACGATTTGGTAGACGCGCATGTCAAACCGGTTTACATGATTGTGCCCCTTAGTTGTTTCATCCATAACTTTGGTACAATTTTGTTTAAGTTTTGGCTATGGTTTGTAATTCTATACAAAGTTTAATATATTGAGTGAGTCAATTAAAATAAAATGTCACCAAAGTTACCTCTTTTGGGAAGATTGCTTATAAGAAATGTTGAATGTTTTTCTTGTGTGTGTGTGTGTGTGTGTGTGTGATTATCCTCGCGAGTATCAATTGACCCAAAGGATTGTTAATGTTTGTTCGGATTTCATACACACTTGTGATGGTAAATATATGATAATTATAAGGTTTCACAAGTGAATGATAAATGAATCCAAAGAGGGGTTTATTATTTGATATGTTTTATTATGAATGTTTGACCATTACAGCAAGGGTACAAGTAACAATTAATATTAGTGTTCAAATACTCGATATTGATAGTGTACTAGGTATCTTGATGGGTTATGCCACTATTTGAAAATATTGATGATTCAGTTTTTATTTTATGTGGGTATATTTATGGTGTTTATTTTATTCTATTTTCAGCAATAATTGCTTTGATATCTGCTAATGTGAATTCGACTCTGATCTATAATAGGGAAAATTTCAAGGTATGGAAGGATAACATGGAAATTGTTCTTGGTTACATGAATATCGAACTTGCATTGAGGATGAAGCAATCACTTTCTCCTACAAAATTTAGTACCTACTAATAGAGGAATTATTATGTGAAATGGGATCGTTCCAATCGCATAAGTCTCGTGGTAAAAAAATGTGTCATTCTTGAGGTCCTTAGGGATACTATCTCGCAATAGATAACAAATGCCAAAGATTTCCTTGCTGAGATTTAAATGCGCTTTGCAAAAAGTCATAAGGCGAAAACAAGTCATCTTCTTCAGAACTTTATTTCCATGAAGTATCAAAGCAAAAGAGATCTAAGGGAATACATTATGGGAATGTCTAACATTATTTCAAAACTTAAGGCACTAAAGCTTAAGTTGTCAGAAGACTTACTCATTCATTTAGTATTACTTTCTCCTCCTTCACACTTCGGTCAATTTAAGATATTTTACAACTGTCAAAACGAGAAATGATCTCTTAATGTGATAATTTCATTTTGTGTGCATGGAAAGGAAAGTTTGAAATAATATAAGACATTAAGTGCTCATTTTATTGGCTCCTCTAAAGAAAAAGGCAAAATAAATAAAACTAATGAGCTTAAGAATGAAACTGCAAATGTTCTAGCAGAAACGAAACAAAAACAGGTTGATAACTGTTTCTTTTACAAAATGTTTGAACATGTGAAAAATAAATGACCTAAATATCAAGCTTGGCATGCAAGGAATGGTAAATTTCATACTTTGGACTGTTTTGAGGCCAACTTAGCTTTAGTGGCTAGAAACATTTTTTTTAGACTCTGGTGAAACTACTAACACCAATGTTTCAATACAGGTTTTTCTGAACAACCGGAAGCCAAATGATATTGAAAGATACATCTATCTTGGAGAAGGAAAGTTAGTGGATGTGGAAGCTATTGGTAATTTTAGATTATTATTATGTATTGAATTTTATTTGGATTTGAATGACACTTTTGTGGTACCGTTATTTCAAAGGTAATGTATTTCAGTTTCATATTTGGACAAATCGGATTATTTATGTTTATTTGGAAAGAATATGTTCAAGTAGTATTTTAATTAATATATTGTTGGAACTAGTTTACTTATGGGTAATGATAATCTATATTTGCTTGACACGGTAGCTACCTATGGAAAATCCTTAAATGTGGAATCACATGGTACTAAGTGAAAAATTGATAATAATGATTCATTATCATTATGGCACAAGAGCCTAGGTCACATATCTAAAAATAGAGTTGAGTGACTAGTGCCAGTTGGAATTTTGGCTTCCATTGACTTCACAAACTTTGATGTTTGTGTTGAGTGCGTTAAAGGTAAATAGACCAAAGCAAAGAAATATAGTGCATATAGAGCTATAGATGTCTTAGAATTGATACATAAAGAAATTTGTGGACTATTTCTCACACCTTCTTGGAATGATCAACAATATTTTATATCATTCATAGATGATTACTCTAGATATTCATACATATATATCATCCATGAAGAGTCTCAATCATTGAATATGTTCAAATCATTTAAGACTAAAATTGAGAATAAACTCAAAAAAAGAATTAAGAGTGTCAAATCTGACAGTGACAGTGATTGGGAGTGAGAGGGGATTCTCATATCTAGGAGTGTCTTATATAGAAGTTGCATTATCTAGGAATTAAGTGAATATTTGTAAAATAGGATTGTTTGAATCTGAATTGATACTACTAATAGTGGATTTCATTCCTGGCTTAGTAGCCCCCAGACGTAGGTGATATTGCACCAAACTGGATTAACAATTCTCTGTGCAATTTATTCTTAAGCATTAAAAATTATGTATCATCTAAATGGGAGGATAAATATACCTTGTAAGTATGTAGATGTCTCAACACCTGTTATGACATTGTATTCTGCCTCTAGTATATCAGATTGAACAATCTTACCAAGAATATTAAATGAGTGAGTATGTGTGTATTGTATACACACTATGTTGATACTAGAGTTGTGACTTCTATCTTAACATCTGGTATCCATGTACTAGAATATCAACTGGCATCAGAGCTGGTACCCTAGTGTGTTTTTGGTGAGATTCAGAGAGTATTTTTCTGGTGTTGTATGACCTTTAGAAGGACAGATGATCTTCGGTTTATGTCACCAAAGAGTGTATTTGCAGTGTTTCATGTAAGGAAGAATTTGTCTTGACTCTTGTTCTCTAGAAGTGGTGTATCCATGGTGTTAATAGGCATGTGTTTAGATTGGTAAACACATGATTGATGGCCAAAATTCTTTGGGATTTGTTTCAAGAAACATTTGGCTTTTGTGATCCCTAACCGATAAATTGGTTATGTTGTGTCTGTTGTTGAAGAAGAAGATCAAGACATCGTTAATCTGGTGGATATTTTGTGGTTTATTGATCTGTCCTTATGTGTGATAGTATTATTTTGAAGAAAAAAACTTGATCTATGTAGAAGTCTATGACCTGTCATATGCTGAAGGATTGTGAGGAACAACTCAACCAGGTTTTGTGCATGTGGATTTAAAATTAAGGATAAATGCTTAGGATATTCATCTTAACATCTTAAAAAAAAATTATGCTCAAGATAGGTTGGATATGTTTGATCTTGCAGATATTTTTGTCTACTTTGTGACTTTCCTTTCTAGAAGATTAAGAGTTGACTCTTGTTATCCTAAGATGTGAATTCCTTAGCCAACGAAGTTGTGTAGCACATGCTCAGTATGTTAAACACATGTGTTGTGACCAAAGTTGCTTGGGATTCTCTCAAGATTCCTCTTAGGCACATTTGATCAGAAGGTTTCTAAGGTCTCTCTCTAAGGAGATTTGACATGTATGTGACAGTTGGTGAAGATGAAGATCAAGATACCATCAGCGCTGGTGGATAATTTTTAGGTAAATTTATTTCTGAATTGGAGTTCAAGAGCTTGGCTTTTGTCTTTTCTCTGAAGGAGCTTGTAGCCTGATTCCTGATGAAGGAATGTGTTAGTTCTGCCCGGTTGAGGTTGGAAGTAATTTTGGTAAAACAACTTGTATTGGACATGTTGGACAATATGTCGTAACATGATGAAGAACAATTTCTATTTTGAGGAAAAACAAGTTTTTGTAAGATGTCGGAAGATATATCCCAGCAAAGGTTACTCAACATTTTTGTCAGTTACAGTTTTAGTAAATATTATTATAACACCCCAAAATTTAACCTCCTCTATTCAAGTCATTTAGCATATCATTTCCATACATTGCATTGCATTTAAATCATAGAAAAATGAAGCATACATTCATAGGTTAGAGCATGAGGTATGTGATCAGTTGATTGTCAAAGCTTGACCATCCAAAGTCAGAGAATAAGATCCAAGAATCTATTAACAAGCCTCAAGTGTTTCTCATGTCTCATATCACTTCATTTGAATTATCAAACCATTGGAAGATGTGGATTGATCAAGAGGTTAAAGCAGTGCATCACCTCCTAAACAAATTGGTCCCAAATTAGGGTTTTTGATTCAAGGGACTTCCTGATGAAATTTTGGCTCAAACTTGATCTCAAGGGTTTTATATGATATCAAGTATCTAAGGATGAAATATTTTTCATTAGATAATTTCAGAAGGTTTCCAATTGGTTAGTTACTTGAAAATCAAGAAATTGGGAAAAGTCAACTGTGAAGAGGAAAAAGTCAACTCCTGACTTTTTGAGGTCAAAATCATGTTCCTCAAGTTGAATATGTTCAATGGCTGAAATTTGATCAAGAAAAGTCAAGAGATTCATGGAAAAATCAAGAAATCACAAAACTGCCCAAAATAGAAACTTAGGGTTTCTATTTAAGGCAATTTTAGGCCATTTTGCACTCCACTTCCAAGCATTCTTTCTTTAAGATAAAGGCTTCAAACTTCAGGTATAATTTGAGCCAATTAAAGATCGCATCTTGAGATTCAAATCCATAACAAGAATATATTCATTGGATCAAAATTGAGGGAGATATGATCAATCAAAGTTTGACAACAGTAGGGTAACTTTGCCAAGGAACTAGGTCATGGGCGTGCCAGATGCTTGGCATTTTGTCAAACACATGGTGTGCCATTTTCAAGTCCAATATTCTCCCTCAAGAAGGTTTCAAATGAAAAAATTCCCAACATCAAAGTTGTTCATTATCATGTCCTCTTTAACTTTGATGTTGGGCAATTTTTCCATTTGATCAAAGGATGACGGGTTATGAGAGTTCAAACATGGTGATCTCACATTGAAATTCCATAGGAATCAAAGTCTTACTTGCAGGCCAAGTAACATTCCCACACACCAGTTTTGATTTCTTGTGTTTTAAGCTATTTTCAAGTGTGATTTAAGCTTCCATTTGATTTGAATCAAACATCAAACTTGTTCCATGATAGATCTTCTTCCGAATGATACCAAGAGTATCCCTTTTCATGCATTGATCAAGGAGAATTCTATGTTCAAACTTCACTATTTTCATGGAAGCATTGATTGTCTTTGGGGAAGGTTCATGCATTGTTTGGTTCAAGCTTATTACAAACACATTCAGGCAGTCATGTGCATTTCTTTTCCTCATTTGAGCCAACATGATCTTATGCATGTATGCATACATACACAAGCCATATACCAAAGAGGAAAATGAGAAACTTCCATGGCAATTCATCCTCATAACATTATCATGTCACCATCATGCATCATCAGGCATCAATCTCAGCTGCATAGCAAGTTCCATAAGCCTCACTACATGTGATCATAATCTGCACATGATTATTTCACTCTCATTTTCAAATTCAATTTCAAGTTGGTACATTCACCTTAATTTCTCACCACACCTCATTTAACCTTGGTTCTAACTGTTAACCAGGGTGGTTAACAATTAACCAGAGGTATATAAACTCTACATAATAGAATTTTGAGAACACACTACATTTTTTGCAAAAGTCACCTCAAACTTCATCTTCACCTCAAAATTCACCTTAAAATTCATTAATCCTTCATCATCAATGGATTTTGATCAAGATCAAGCAAGTAGTTTATCCATTTCACAAGTAGAGCATCGATATTCAAAGGTCTAAAAGCATTTATTTTGCTCACTGAAGCTCAAGAACAAACTAGGATCTCTGGTATTCTTTGCTGCTTCAAGATTCTTCATATCCATGTTTGAACTTCCTCATGCTTTTTGCTTCGATTTCATGTATTTAAGCTATGTTTCTTGCTATATTTGAGCTTAGTAGAATCTACTCGACATCCGTTTAGATTATAGACCTCTAGAGGTGTAGATTCATATTTTTAGGGCAAAATGTTTGCTATCGAATCTCTCTGATCTTGCCTTAATTTGTGTTTTTGAGCATGAATCCATGATCTATGTAAGCTTGGCTTTTGATTGATGTATGTTTTAGGCATTTCTTGGGAAATATTTGGTTACAGGCACAGGCACCGGAGGTTGGCCGGAGAAGATGACTGGAGGTCCTTCTTCGGTCGATAGGGTTCAATTAGGGTTTTATGGTTAGAACATAATGTAGTCGTACGATCTGTTTCCATCTAATGCGCATAATGTTGCCACCATATTAATGAGCCTGTGGTCTAGCACGTGACCCTTCCCTATGAATTAGTTGACCATTGAACAATTGCATGTGCGTGCTCCGTATCATCCTATCATGAGAACGCATTTGGGCCTTCTATTATGAATACTTGTTTTGTTTGACTGATCCATACGTGTAAGATGCATCCAGGGGTTCTGATTAGAGTCAATTTGTTTGACCAGCGCGCATACTATAAACCTTGCTCCATAAATGCTATTGGATTTGACAAAAAACACTATCCACACCCCCATATTAAGCCCAATGCGATTTTCAACGTGATTTTTACTAGTGTTACACCACTGCTTCATTTTTCTACATTTTAATCTCTTTTTCATATTATTTTCATTTCCTATCATTAAAAATATCAAAACTCTTTCAAAAATCATGCAAAAATTATATTATCACTTTTACAAATTTAAATAATTTTTCATAATTTTTGTTTCTGACATTATGAATATTTCATCATTAAATCCATATTTTCTTTTATTTATTTTTAAATGGTGTTCTTCTTGGATACTTCAACTTCCATAATTTCTTTCTTTCAACTCTTAAATAGTTTTGCATTCACTCTTTTTGAATTGATCAAAGAACATCTTGGAGCATCAAAAAATATTTTCTCTTATTTTTAAAGTCATTTTGCATTGCATTTTGAACCATCATTTTTTGCATTTGGTTTGTTTGTTTCAATATGACTTTATGGTCACTTTTGACCTAGTTTCCTTTTGATTTTTAAAGTGGTCTTTTAACATGATATTAGCTTCTGATTTATGCATTTTGATACAAGTTTTCATAATTTTTTTACAAGAGGTTTTATAATTATTTGATGCCTTACCATTGGGAGACATTTAGGGAACCTTTTCTCAACTTCCAAACCCTAGTTTATTAGGAGGCACTTGTGCCACTATTTGAGGATACTTGTGTGACATTATAGGTCATTTTTAGACATTTATATGTCCTTCCTTTAACAATTATAGGTCATCTTTGGTTTTTGTTGCATTTTGTTTGTGTTTATGCATCTTTGTTTGAACTTTGACATAACCTCTCACTTCATCTTCTCTTATTCTTCACATGTATCTTGTATGTATCAAGTATGCTCATCCATTCATCTCATGAGCACCTAATATTATGTATGCTACTGACTTCATGCTCATATACATTCATTTGGTATGTCATCTTAAATTTGTAACTTGCATAACAAGTAGTTGACATTTGATTCTTATATGACATCTTTTGATTGCTTGTTTGAATTGTCTTGACATATTTGATATGTGCATTTGGTATGATCATATTTACATTTTCATAATGTCATATTAGTCATATGCTAACGAATTGCATTCATTCATGTCCATTTTTCATATTTTACTTATGGCTTTAACTTGCTTCTTTCTTCTTATATGAACATGAACTTGTCTTCTTTTCTTCACCTCGTCTTATTATGAACTAACTCATTCATCCTTTGTATGTTCATCTCATATAATATTTAGGAATCCTTATATAAAATAACATTCTGAATTTGATGATTCATACATGTATCCATCCAAGTTATGTGCCATATTCATTCATATTCCTCAATTTGTTCATTTCATGAACTTGTTTGTTTCTTTGGTTTCTCTTTGACCTAGTTTGAGTTTATTTAGGTACCTTAGATATCTTAGAGATTTGATGGGGTTAGATACTGACCTTAGAGGGTTATAAACCTTAGGATCCCTTTCACTTGGTTCCTTTACTTGTGTGAGCTCTCATTTGCTTCTTACTTATAATTGTGTTTCATTTTGCTAACTTTTCAGGGGTTATGGTAAGTCTTAAGAGTGTGGATGTGCATCCACATTTTAAATTCTTCCCTCTTATTTTGATCATTAAATTTGTGTTTGATTAAGCATTTAAGGATGTTTTGGTTGTACAATCTTCTCTCATCCCTCTTAGAAACAACTTAGCTTCTATCTTATAAGTAAGTTTCTTTCTTCTTTTTTTCTTCTTTCCCCATCCTTTATTTTAGGATAGAGTTCTTATACCTCACTAAACTTAGGATCTCCATTATAAAATAACATAGGGTTGGTCTTAGTCCCTCTTAGATTTTTCCTTTGCTCCATTTAAGTCTTCTCTTATCATCTCAAAACAACTCAAAAACACCTAATAAAGGTTGATGCCTCTTCATGTGCCAAGAGCCTTATGCCATGGGGTGCTTGAATTCATCCCATCTCGGGGTGATTTGTAAGTCATCTAGCATGTTGAACAAGTCTTTAGCATGAAGTGGCATCGCAAACAGAATCAAAAACACTTCTTCATTCTAAAACGACAAAAATACTTAATAAAGGAAGTAGGTGATTGTGCTTAAGCCTTGAACCTTGGAAATAAGTTTGAGGATCTCCCCAATACTTAATGTGTTTCATTGTCATTACATCTTAGAGTGATGTATGAAGTACACACACCATTGTAAGAGACTTCAGTACTCTCTTACACGAAGCATGCAAATAAAAAAAATCTTAAAACATAACAAACATACAAATCGTCTTCTCTCTTCTCACCTCATGCTCCTTTGTTGATAATTTTTACTTGTCTCTTCAGTTCAATAACAATATAGTAATGTACTCGATTCAACGAGCCTTCAACACCTAAGTTAGAACTTTGGCAACGCCGTCATAAAAAATACAAAACAAACAAATTGCCACCCTAGGTTAGGGGAACCATGTCACTCTGATTCTCATACCCGATGAGATACATAGGCACTGGGGTAGGGCCCATTAGAGAACACTTCTTTATTTTCCCTACATTGTTCCTATTCTTTCTCTAGTTCTAGTTCAACAGCATTTGAAGCATATTATAACACCCTTTGAGCAGTGCAGACAAGTGTGGATCCCGTCGAGTACGACAGACGTGAAGGGGTGCTAATACCTTCCTTTCACGTAACCGACTCCCTTACTAATTCTCTATGGTTTGCAATACCTCGTCCTTTCCTTTCCCCCGGGTTTGTGCAGCATTACCTTTCCTTTTCATTGGGATGAAAATGCCTGGCTGGCAATTCTTCTTCTTTTTCTGCGCCACTTTCGCGTTTGTACTAGGATAAAAATATCGGGAGCGACAATTATCTTTGAAGAAAATCACAGAATATTCAGGAGAATATTTGTGATTACAGTTGGCGCCCAAGTGAGAAAATTTTCAGTGATTGAAGGCTTGAATATCGCAAATCATGGAGGATTTGTTTTAGAAACTAAAGATTGAAAAAGTTTCTATTTTCTTGGAGAATATCTAGGAGATTTTGTGGAATCAGGATGATGCGAGTTTAAAGCTCAAACCCAGGGTGTTTCATTGTAATAAATAGGTTGGTTAAGATGTAGGTTCGTAACAAGAAGAAAACTATTTAAGTAGAAAGTATTAGGGTTTGTGTTTTGTGAGCCTCTCTTAGATCAAGTTGGATACTAAGAGTATGAGAACTTTATTGAGTTGTAAAGTGTGTACTCTAAAGTTGTTAAGTATATAGTGTGTTGTTGATCACGTTGTGATTGTTAAGGAATTGAGGAGGGCCTCAACCTAGGAAGTGTCTTAGGTAGAAATACAACACGTGTATGGATTAAGTGACAATTCAGAAACCGATGGTTGTTTCACTTTGAATTAAAACTATTTAGTGGATTTCATTCCTGGATTGGTATCCCTTAGAGTAGGTATGTTAGAACGAACTGGATAAACAATTGAATGTGTGATCTTTATTTTTTTGCAAATTTAATTGTTCATATTGTTCATTGTGTGAAAAAGAAGAGATCATTTGTTCCGATATCTTATAGGACATTTGTGATCTTCTATACCAAAATTTGAGACTGTGAAAGCATCTCCACTTGGGTCCGTGCATATGGATAAATGTCTAGGACTTTCATCCTGACATCTTGAAGAACGTTTTGCTCAAGGAAAATTAGATCTGATTGATCTGTAAATAGTTGTGTGACTACCTTATTTAAAAGGTTAGGCTCTGTTGTGGACTTTGTTCTTTTTTTATGGTTGTATTGGCTGCTTATTTTGAAGAACTATGATTGAAGAAGAATGTCATCAAGGTATCTTCTCTTATCTTCAGTCTCTATAGATAGGAAAATTCATCTATATCTTTCAGGATGTAGTGGCTTTATCCAAACTTGATTTCATGATCAAGTTTGTAGATATATAGAACATCTGTCTGTTGGAGGAATTCTTCAAGGTGATGACTGGAAGGGTTAGAGTATCAAGGCTATATCAGGCAAGCGAGAGTTCAATGTGGATTCCTTAATAGGATAGTTAAGTCATTGATGTTAATCAAATGTCTTGACATTTTGCTGAACATCAGAAGGTTCTTGCTAAGGTTATCATAACAAGATTTAAAGATGGAAGAAGATGCAATATTTTGTTCCAGCTTGGAATTTCTAGCAATCATGATTGGTATCTGGTCTTTGTGTGTTTCAGACACATGATTGAAGTGAAAGAGTTTCTGGTTGTTTCCAAGTATCTCTCTTCAACTATGTTTTTGTACTTTTGAAGCTAAGGTGATCAAAGGGGATCATGAACTAAAATTTCCAATCTTGATGTTGTCTGCTCATTATCAAGACCCTTGTATAAGGGATTCTACTTGGTCCATTTTGGAATATGTGTCAAATAACTATAGTTATTTTTGTGTGCCCTAAGAAATTACTTGTTCAACCTTATTGTCCAAGGATTATGAAGTCACCACATGTTGGAACATTAGCTTTTGAAAATGCTAATGTACTTCATCTTTTGGTGTTAATATGGACTTACAAGGAGGAGTCTTGAAGGATAAAAGACAAAAGATATGCATAATTTTATAGAAAAATCTTTGTATGGGATGATGCTCAGTCAATATCCTAGTTTTTGTGGTCAGCTCAAATGGTATCTATTGGAGGGATTTTCCTCTTTAGGTGCATTAGGATGGTTGATGATTGTAACACCCAAACAACCCCACGGAATAATATTTTATGAAAATCAGAGTAATTTAAATTTCATCAAATTATTTGAGTGTCACAATTCAACAACCATGCATGACTCAAGTGATACGTTTTACAAAATTTGTTCAACACACAGCGGAAAACTTCAAATAACATATAAAGTAATAACTCTATTACAAAATGTTTTTCTTAAAAAAAAAGGCAAACGTCATCCTGACACCCAAAGCGACATATCATAGGCAACTCCTAAAGACGCGAAGTACACCGACTTCACTGACCACCACTCGACTTATCCTGATCACCTGCATGTTACCAACATAAGGGTAGCATTCAAACAGAAGGGGTGAGATACTTACATCACGAAAAAAAAAAAAAAAAAAAAACAAAAAAAAAAAAAAAAAAAAAAAAAAAAAAAAAAAAAAAAAAAAAAAAAAAAAAAAAAAAAAAAAAAAAAAAACAAAAAAAAAAAAAAAAAAAAAAAAA